>JASDQU010012037.1:99394-126768 GCA_032191745.1 Picea mariana
GTTGGGCTGAACATTATGTCATGTCCCATTAATTTAGGCAGTGAAAGGTGTGCACCAGTGCATGATACTATGTAGAAGTTTTTATTAATGAAAAGTTCGGGCGAATTTAAATCAGGTTAGTAAAGTTCAAGTTGATATTTCATCGAGTATATTTTTAAATTATTAGAAAATAATTTAAATTAAATATTTTATAATATATAATATCAATAAAGACAATATACCTTATTTGACATCTTACTGTTTTCAATAATAAAATTGAAATTCATTAAAAAAAAATCATACAAATACAATTTAAAAAAAAAAAAACAGAATAATAAAATTTTCTGATATTTCTTCATGATTTCAATACTTATTATGTAATATATATTATGGTGTTTCAACTGTTATTCATCCAACTGGAAACAATATACAGCTTGTTATGCGACATTGAATGTTGTGACAGATCATGCACTCATTCAATTATGAACAATTTAAAAAAAAACAAATAGAATAATAAAATTTCTAAAAGCAATGATATTTCTCTATGATTTCAATAATCATTATGTGATATACATGATGATGTTTCAACTATCACTCATCCAACTGGAAACAATATACAACCTGTTATGCAACATTAAATGCTTAAATACTGTAACAGATCGTACACTCATCCAACTAGAAACAATATACAGCCTACTATACAGCATTGAATGCTGTGACAGACCATAATAATATATACACAATCTGATGATCATGATATATACATCAGATTATATCTAATAGTATATATATCACCTGTCACAGCATTCAATACTGAGCAGCAAGCTATATACTACTCGTCATCATTCAACAACGGGCAGAAAGCCGAAAGCCATTTTCGCCTACGATAACCATAAAACACAACACAGCCCCCGGCCGTACCAGGAAACCATTTTCGCCGATGAGAACCATGAAATAGTACACATCAGATTCTCGACCAAATTCTCAATTTGGGTAGTCAGATATTACGCATAATAAGTCTGCAAAGTCCCCTCTTTGCAGATTCCAGATGATAAACAGAAAGCTGAAATTTCTCGGCGCCAAAATTTGATTTCTCACACAGGCGCTCCATCTTCTTAATAATATTATTCCTCAGTCATCTACACTACCAAGAAAAGAAGAGTTAGAAGCTCAACACAGTGAGTGTGGTAGGGATTTTAATTAACTGCAGCGGCGGCCACCGACGTGGGTTTAGCAATGAAGGTCGGCTTCTCGTTCCCCGCCATAATCACAATCACTCTGATTTCGTCCTTTTCATCTGAAACCTCTGCCAMATCCCCCGTTCTCTCGTTCTTYTCACTGTCTTCATCTTCAGCGTTTACAGTAGTGCAGTCCTTGAAGTAAGACCATGCGAGAATAACCATAGCAAATCCTATGAGAACAAGCATGGCACCAACTCCACCAAATAGATAGGGAACTGGAGATTTCCCTACTGATAAATGGCTGCTTCTTGTGCTGTTGATATTTGATCTCATTGACATTGCTCCTGCACTGCTCTCCACACCCAAATTCATTCACAGACATTGGGGATCATAAGATCTCGGGAGTGGTATTTATAAATAAATCTATTAATATTACTGGAGAAAGTAGAGTGGGATTGGTGCTTATAACAGTGCACCTGAACACTCGTTCGGATCTGAATGGCGTAATATAAAATAGTGGGTCTTCCATTAAAACAAAATATTTTCTGTGGAGCCTATGTGTCTGCAACTTCTTTTCCGTTGGACACGGTGGTGGCAATGGCGCGCTTTGTTATTTGTGGAAGCGGATAATGAAAGTGATTGAAAGCGCGGTGCGCAGTGCGATGTCTTTATATGATAATGGAAACAGTCGAGTCAGTGGCGCATTTTGTTATTTGTGGATGCGGATAATGAAAGTGATTGAAAACGCAGGTACCATGACTTTAATTATGTGGTAGTGGGTTCAATAAATGTGTGGGTCCGGGAGGGTCATGAGCATTTCACGTACCCGAATCCCCGCGTCTCAAAGAACTTTTGGTGTCAGCCCGCACTTCGACAAAGCTGTGACACGATCCACGATGCCCGTAAGTGTAGTGTATCGCATAATTATTGAGTTTCCAACTCCGGGTCCGCAAAATAACCGATCATTTCCTCGGGTTCTCCTTTTGGAGATTTGGTTTTAATGTGAGAAGGTGAAGAGCAAGGTGAATCCCTCAAAAGTGATTATTAGGCATGGAAAGTCCATACCAGTGCTTAAATTTGACCGGTATTTACCAGTGTTTTTTCTTTTCTTAATGTATTATATACTGGTAGTTTTTTTTTCTGGTATTTTTAAAAACTGCATGTTATCTTTGATGTGTACTTAATTCTTAAAACAGTGAAAATGATGGGCAGGTTGAAAATTTAGGTTTACATGCCAAATGTGTGTATGTGTAACATTTACCATGTTTGTCAATACCACTGCATATATCTATTTGTGCAATTGTGAAAAAAATTCCATAAATTTCAATTGCCAATTATGTTAAAGAAAAACAGATGTGAGAGATATGTGTAGTTTCATTAAAAAAATTTCTATAAATTTCAATAGTATGTTCAAACTAAATTGTTTCAGTTTACATAAAAACATTTTTTTTGAAAAGGTAAAAGTCTAAAATTGCTCTTAAATTTGAAGATAATTTTTAAGATAATTTTTACTGATAATTAAAATACCAGAAGTTTTATAGTCATTTGCTTCTACTGGCTGCGACTTTATTTTAAAATATAAATACACACAATGTGTGAATGCCTAGATGGTAGATGGTATTCTTGGGTCATGAGAGGGAAGAAAATATTGGAATTCTACCCAGCTCCTGAGCACTAATTCTTGAGTGGTGAATTCATGTGAATCTGAATTAATTTTTTTTATTTTCCTGTAGGTTGTAGCTATTTTGGCATCATTGTATATTGTATACATTCTACTTGGTGTTTGGCTTATTGTTTGTGTACAATGATTGGATTTAGGAGGAATTGAGGCATAGAAAGAAATTGGAACCTCTTATTTGGTGCTTTTCAAAATTGAAACTTTGTGCAAACTGCTATATCAAGATAATATGTTAAGTTTTTCTATTTATGTTTTTAATGGTGTTGTATTCCATATTAAACACTTTGATGATGATATCTTAAATACAATTTCATAATAATTTTATATTGTTCATGAAATGAGTTTGTATTTATAATAAAAATGATTATGATACATAATATTTAAATGATAAGAAAAAATAAAAATTAAAAGTATATTAAATTCAGTTTTAAGAAGAGCTCTTAAAAAAAAATTACTTTACTAGTAAGAAGACATCTCTCATTTACTTTACTAGTAAGAAGAAATCTCTCATTTACTTTACTAGTAAGAAGAAATCTCTCACTGAAACAGAGAAAAAATGATGAATGAAATTATGTATATGAGAATGAAAGAAATAATTTATATTTAAAAATATATATATTTTAAATTATATTAAACTACAAATAAATTAATATTTATGAGGGGTTTAGTGGCTCTAGATTAGATCACTAGGTATATGAAATCCTTTGTCTTATAAATCAAAGATTTTATGATTATATAAATTCATGTGATATTTGTCTAAGTTGTATAGAATGTAAGTGATAAAGGATTTTATGATTATATAGATTCATGTGATATTAGACTAAGTTGTATAGAATGTAGGTGAGTGTTTGAAATTATGTTAATTTAGAAGTTTTATAAGTATAGAGATAGTAATAAGGAGATATGTAATTTTTTATGTGTTTAACATACAATTGATATGTGATAATTAATTGTTTATATACAATTTTTTTTATGTATAATATAGAGTTAGACATGTAGCATATATAGAGATATAATCAACTTAAATCCATATTAATTTGAGGAAAGGTTTGTACACTTATGGATTTGATCTCTCTTAACATATGATAAATCTAAAGTTAAAATAAATTTATGTTGATTGTATAACATACCTTGATTGTATAACTACGAGCATAACAACTTGCTAATAACTCATTTCTAAAATTGCCACACCCTCTTAATGGAGAAATGAATTTTCTACAATTCCTAGCCTATCTCTACCTATTACAAATTTATCCTTTCCCAAAGGCTTAGTGAATATATCCACCACATTATCATTTGTATTACAGTACATCAAATCAATTTCTCTTGATTAAATATTTTCTCTCACAGAGTGACGCTAAGTTTCAATGTGTTTTGATCTTGCATGATAAATTGGATTGTTTGTCAAATTTATTGAGCTTTAATCATCACATTTGATAGATGTAGGTACTCATTTTCTTTCTCCCATGTCTTCAATAATATGCCTTAGCCAAATTGATTCATGTGTAACAATGCACAATTCTTTATACTCAGCTTTAGTTGAGGACAATGAAACAATTGGCTACTTCTTATTGCTCCAAGACACAATTCCAGATCCTATACTAAATGTATATCCAATGGTGGATTTTCTATCATCTGGTTCTCCTACCCAATTAAAATTTGAATAACCCATCAACTCAACATTCAAATGATTAGTATATTTAATACCAAAATCTACAGTCTCTTTCAAGTATCGAATGACTCTTGTAGTTGCTTTCCAATGACTATCATGTGGTTTAGCCATGAATTGACTAAGTATCCTAATTGAATATGCAATATCAAGTCTTGATGTGGTTAAATAGTTTAGACTTCCCACCAACTATCTATACAAAGTACCATTTACTTCTTTTGTATCATCATCATTGCAAAGCTTAACATTATGTTCTAATGGAGTAGACACCAGACTACATTCACTCATATTGAACCTTCAATCAGTTCCTTTGTATACTTACTTTGATTCATCAAAGTCTTACCATATTCCATCCAAAACTCATTGCCTAAAAAGTAATGCATTTGACCAAGATCCTTTATTTCAAATTCATGTGATACTTCCTTTTGATCTCATCAAACAATTTTGTAGCACTTCCTATTATGATTAAATCATAAACATACAATGAAGTCAAAATAACATTCCCATTTCCATATTTCTTTATGTAAAGATTTGGAGCACTCTTACTTTTGATGAAACCTTGTTGGAAGAAGAAAATGTCAATTTTCACATACCATGACCCGGGAGCCTATTTGAGACCATATAGTGTTTTCTTTAACTTTTGTACAAGATGTTCTTGTCCCTTTTTTGCAAAACATTTTAGTTGAACAAGATACACTTCTTCTTTTAATTCACCATTCAAAAATGTTGACTTAACATCCAATTGATGTAATTTCGAATTGTACTTAGTAGCTAATGCAATCATTAAACTAATGGTTTTCATTTTAGCTACAAGTGCAAATGTGTCCCCATAATCTATTCATTTTTTATATGAATAGCCTTTTGCAACCAATCTACCTTTAAACTTGTCTATACTGCCATCATCATTTAAATTAGATTCGAACAACCATTTTAAACCTATATGAATTTTATTTTCAAACAATTCTATAAGTTCCCAAGTTTCATTTTTCATTATGGAACCATATTCTTCTTTCATAGAATTCATCGATTCTTTATGATCTTTTGTGTGCTAAAAATTCAAAGGTTCTTCTACACTCATAACTAGAGTCATCATAGCATGATATGTATACCTAATATGCATCTGAATTTTCCTTGTTGATCTTCATAGTGCCTCACTGTTGTGCGGAGTTGCTCCACTCTTACTTGGTGTACTCTGGATACTTGTAGATTAAATGTTATTTTGATATTCAACATCATCTTGTTGATCTTCAATTTCTTCTTCTTTTACACTTTCAATGCTTTCTTTAGGAAGTTTCCATACATATTGATTATCTTGTTTTTGAACCTCATCTACATACTCATGAAATATAACTTCTCTACTTAAAAAACTTTATGAGTAATGGGACCATACACTTTGTAAGATTTATGGTTAATACAATAGCCAATGAAGATAAATTTGATCAAATTTGCATCAAGTTTCCTTTTATATTCCTTTGGAATGTGGGGAAATTCTTTACTCCCAAAAATTCTCAAATGATTAACAATTTGTTTATAACCATAGAATGCTTCATAATGAGCTTCAAGGTCTAAAAATTTGATTGGAATTCTATTTTTTAGATACACAACAATACTTATTTCTTCAGCCCAAAAAACATTAGGAAGATTTGTACCTTTAATCATGCTTCGAACACATTCAACCAAGGTTCTCTTTTTCCTCTTAGCCAAACCATTATGCTGGGGAGTATGTGAAACTATACATTGTTTATGAATCCCATTTTTCTTGCAGTGTTTGATGAAATCTCCTAATGTGTTGTTGATGCGGGAGAAATTTCCTTCAACGGACAAGGGTACTCCTCAATATAAGGTCCCAATTAGAATTCACACCATTCGGAATAGGATTCCGATCTAGATTATAGCTCGGATGTCATTACTAGTATGAGGATTGAATGAACGGCTAATGGAATGAGGGAATGTCATGTGTGCAAATGTGAGCTAGGCTAGATGTAGAAAATAAATCTACTTTATCCTATCCTAGCTAGGAGCATGAAATCTAATAAATGAACAAATGAAAGTGTATACAATCCCTGCATACAACCCCTATTCAGATAGTTGTTAAAGGAAAAAATACTTTTAGCATATACATAATTAAATACATGCAAATAAAATTCTATTACATTTACTCATTCATGACCATCTATTCATCATCTTAGAACATTAATAAAAGAGAAGAAAGATATTGTGAAAGGACACACAATCATGCAATAAAATCATGTAAATGAGCAGTATATTCTTATAGCATTTCGCAATAACCCAACATTGACTAAAAGTAGTTCACAACCAATAGTTATCAGAAAAATTACTTTTCTCTTTGTCAAAATGGCTCTGATGAATTCTCACTACCACTTTTAGAGAAATAGTTCTCCCAAAATTATAGAATTGAAGAGCCCCTTCTAAACAAGTATTATTTGGCTTATATAGCTAAGTTTAGTAATCATTCCTTGATCCAAATGGATGTCGGTGGACTCCCACCTATTCCAACTGGTTCATTTTGGCAATTTTCGAGTTTGTTAGTTTTTTGTTTTCCTAGTTTTCGGGTCCCTGACTTGCGGGGCCATTTTGAGGCCCTAAACAACGTTTTTAGGGCTCTCCATAGTTGGAAATTCCATTTGATAGATTTCCACAAAATGTGTATTCCTCGGATAGACCTTCCCAACGAGCTATAGTGCACCTAAAATGGAGATTGTATGCAAATGTTATGACCCCAGGAAGTTGATGTACTAACTTACCCAAACAGGGCCCACATGACTTTTGGCGCTTCATCTCCTAGAGTTAGGCTTTTGGATGTATAGGGTTTTTGACATTCTTGTTTATTGTAAAAAAGGCCTTCATAGCCTCATTGTAATCAACTTCTTGCGAATGAGCACAATCATCACATCTCTTCTTGGAGATAAGCCACCACCATTCCAACAAGCTTGTTTTCTATTGCATTTTACAGTTTCAGCTTATTTCCTTATTGAATAGAAAACCAGTTTTACTATATATCTATTATTCTATGTTAAGAATCTTTTAATAATCTGTATTCATTTCGTTCTGCTCATAGAATACAGATCATTCCTTAGGACTTCTTTAATTCCCAAGAGAAAGTTACAAACTCTTCATCTTCTCTATTTGATTTCTTTCTAATTCATAAAAGAAAACATAAATTTACAAATCCGAATTTATATTAAGATTCCCCTTTATCCTCATCTCTGATATAGGATTCCCACACTTCATGATAACCTAAGATTGATATGATTCTATGATACAGTAGGGCCTATAAAGTGACTTCATGGGATGTTGAATTATGGGAAAGAGTTTTCATGTCTCTTTTCAGATTGGCCAAGAAAGCTTGAATCATTCTTTGAGCTCTTGTTGGCTTTACAAGATGCTCATCCATCAAGTCACTGATTTCCTTGAGTATGGTTTCGACAACCATTTCTCTTGTGTGCATGTCCTCTAATTTTTCTTGTACTTTCTCTTCTGATTTTGGTTGACCTAGATCGCCAATTTGGGGCAAATGACATTTCATGGTTGGGATAATGGATTCTTTGTGGAGTTTAGCACATATGCCAAGTGAATTCTTCAAATCCTTCTCTAAATTTTTCCCTACTTTTTGGAATTTGGCAAGAGAAATGTAGTTTAGTTCACCTTCCCAATCAGTCATTTGTGGTAAGACTTTCGAGACATTCAAATTGTCTTCTACCCATTGCTTCATCTCGTCTAAACCTGCTCGAATCCCAATAACTTCCATGTTTTTGGTCTAAGATTTTTCTAGTTGTTCCATGATTTGGGAAGCTTTCTTCTCGAATTATTGTATCCCAAAATAAAATTCTTTGGCCAAACCATGGATCTCTTTTTTGACTACTTCGAGACTTATTATGAATTATTGGAAAATGGTTTTTTCTCCCTTGTAGAATCACAATTCTTCTTCTAGGGTCCTTATTATCTCCTTGTATTCCTTAATTTATCGCATCATGTTCTTTAACTTATGATTCAATTCCTGAGTAAAAGGGATCATTTATAATATTTTCAACTATATATTTATCTATGGTTACTAAGAGGGGAGCCACTCCATCAATATGTAGTCTTATGATGTTTTGGTGTACGATTTTACCTGACTATTTATCAAATATGAAAGAGTTTAGGTTGGATAAATTCTGAGATTTAGATGGTGTGAATTCCCCTATCCCCAATTCTCCCAATGGGAAATTCTCTCTGGTAAAGGGAAAAATAGAGGATGATCCTAGGATATCTATGTCCATAGGATCCTAGTCTTGTGCCTCTTCATGTTTTCTTTTTATCTCTTCCTCCTTCCTTTTCTTATGTGTTCCACTACATTTTCTTATTCTTTATTTGTATGTTCTTCCTCTTCTACCACTGCTTCCTTTTCTTTTCTTTTATATTCATCTTCTTCCTTACTCTTTTTCTTAGCTTCTACTACTGCTACTGCTTCTTATTTCCTCTTTTTTTCAACCTCGTGCTTTGATCTGTTTTTTTATTCTAGGTTTTTCTTCTTCCACATCTCTAGCTTTCTTTTCATCTTGTATTTTAAATCCATGTTGAGAGTTGCCTCTTCTTCTGAAAATTACTTCATTATACATTTTTTTATCATCGGTGGAATTCCTCCTCCTCTGAGGTTTCTGACTCATAACTCCACCTATATTTTTAATTGTGATAGTGTTTTCTAATGGTTTTCTAAGGGTCATGCCAACAAAACCTTTCCTCACCAAAGTGAAACGAGGATAAGGTGTCAACTTTTTCTTGTTCCCTCTTAACATATTTGAAAGAATATGCACCAAATTAGAGTAGAAAAGGTGGCTAGATTAGTTTATGTGCACCTACCCCATGTACCAAGGTTTGGTAGGATATATCTTGCAAAACCGGTTTGTCAGGAACAAATTTGGGAAGAAGGTGAAGAGATTTGGTGGCCTCGTAGAATATAATATATGTACCATAATCCAACAAGTACCAGTATTGTACTCTGCCTACTATATCCTGAGATTTGTATGACATATGGGGGTGGGTGAGAAGCATAGTAGATGGAATAGAGGAATTAGAAAGTTGTCACAAATTTGTTGGTAATTGGAATGATATATATGTTCCCAAGGGATTTTATAGTATACATGAATGAGAAGATAACATATCTTCAATTCCCATCTCATTTCCAAATATATGTGGATTACACACATCATGTCCATCATATATGAGGCCATATGAAAAATGGGATATTTCATGGGGGGGCATGTGTTTTGCAGTTGAGATTTCCTATGCTAGTGTTGAATATAGAATGTCAGCCCAATTAAATGAGGATCCATAGGTGGTGATATATGGAATGAGGAGCACCAAGGACACCTTGAATTTCTGAGTGTCTGGATCTCCATATAGTTTGCACAACATGGCCATTGTATACTGGTATGGATTCCTGAGTAAGCTTATCGGGTATTTATATGAGGCTCTAGTCTTAAAAAATTTACCTGGGACCCACCAATCTTTCATAAGATCCCCGAGATTGTGAGGGAATGTTTTCACCAATTCATCATCCAATGCCATCTCTCCCTCGACCAACTAGGGCATAAAGTTATCACTGGAGGCCAGAAGGAAGAAACGAGTCCAATTTATGCATTTATTATTTTCCTGCCATCTATACATACATGACTTATAATCCAAGATATGGCCTCTACATAGGGGAATATTGTCGCATGAGTTGTTATTTTGTGCAACCTGGATTTTTAGATGGCCTGGTATACCTAGAGGTTTGGGTCCGTCTTTGACAATTAGGAGAAAGTTTGGTTAGTGAACATTTCATAAATCTTCCCCCACTAGAAAGAGGTATCATTTTTAATGATTCAATGTGTATCATTGTACACAAGTCCTGGGGTATCAATATCAACTTCTTCCTCTTCTTTTATTAGCAATATCTCACCAATAGGGTCCTTGTCATCTCTCTCAACTTTTCTTCTATAGGTGGACATGGTTGCACTTGGGAAAAACACATTTTGTCAACAAAAAATTCTTTCAATTATTACATATAAGATCAAGTGATAAACATAAAAAAAATTCTTCGAAACCCCTTTATCACAAAATATTTAGATCTGTAGATCCTTGGAATGAGATTCATTGTGGTCAGACACTAAGAGGGAAATAATTCATTGCTTCATCACAAAATAATCAGTTATTGTTTGAAAGAAGGGGCCAGTGAGGGCATTCAACGAGATAAGCGATTCAACTTCGGGTGGATCCGAGGGAACTATCTTATCATCTTCTTGGGGTAGATATTCAAGATGGGAAACATCAACATCCTCTTCAGAAACATTCTAATAAATAGCCATAGAAATATTTTTCTCCTTACACTCATGCCCTAGAAAAAATAATTCATCACAGTTATAGAAAAGACCTTTAAGTTGGCATTCAACCATTTCTTCCCTAGTTAATTTGTGGATATTAAGAGGAGTGGAAGAAGGGGCGAGATGTGTGGATTGATATTGAGGAATACATTATGGTTTTATTTTTTTGGAAGATACTACTTATTGTGCTTCCTTGGTGCGATGAGTACCTTCAAGACAAGTATGGGGGAAAGCCATTAGGAAATGAGCTCAGATGTCATCCTTCAAGCCACTAGTAAACCATTCCTAGAAGAAGGTGTCAGACATGTCGTTCATTCATAAAGCCAATTTATCAAAAGAGACTATATATTCTTCCATTGTACTCGACTATTTAAGCTTGGTCAAATGACCTAAATGATGTGTATCTATGTCAAAACATTCATAAAGGTATTCAACAAAATGGGTCCAATCCATATATGCTTGACATGAATTTTTATGCCATTGCCACCATTTCCAAGGCTCAAGATCCAAATAAAGAACACTAATACAAATTTTGGTCAAATCATTAGTAATGCCGCATGCAAGGAGAAATAACCTTCCATTTGAATGACCTAGTCCATGAGATCTGAGCCATAAAATTTACTCAGTTCAAATTTGGGAAGACGAAGTTCATGATGAAGGGGGTTAGAATGAAAGACCATGGTATAGGAGGAGTCAACACCTTCTAGGTGTGAAGGTTGGTCAGAGGAGGTAGGGCCTTGGAACTGGGTCATCCATTTTTTTAGTTGTGTGAAGTCATTTTTCACCTCGATGGAGAGGTTCTTAACTTTGGAATTGAGGGAAGCAACTTCAAAATTGATGTTCTGGATATCAGTCTTGTTTTGGTTGATGTTTTTTTACAAGGAAATGATAGTGTTGTCAAGAACTTGGTTGCAGGTTGTTGATGTGTTTTCCTCACACCCATCAACTAAGTGATTAGGGTAACTATGTGAACCTATGTCTTTGTCAAATGGAGACTAATTAATTTTTCAAATTTGGAAAGTGTCAAATAACCCTCACATGTTGATCATGAAGACCCAAAAAGTTTTAAATCAACTTTAGTATTACAATTCTTCATGATGAAAGGCCAACGGGTATGGTTTCTCTTTGAAACAAACATAGGAGAAAAGAAAAATATACTAAAAGGAATAAATAACTTATATTCATCTTATCACCGAATATCCCTATGTCTCAGCTTCATCCATCATTTTACAAAATCTAAAATATGGGTCATATGCTCAAGATATGCCAATTTTCCCTCACATTTTGTTGCCCCATACTTAGCCATTCAAGCCATTTTCCTTACTCTCCACTCTCTACACTTAGCCAGTTTTCCTTGTTTCCACTCTACTCTCCTTCCTCTCTACTCTCCATACTTAGTCATTTTCACTACTCTCCATATTCCTTTACATTACTATCTATACTCTCCCATTCTTGGTCATTTTCTTTACTATCCATACTCTATATTACTACCCATACTCCATACTTTGTTATTTTTCCCCACCCAATAATCCCAACACCTAGCCATTTTTCTTTGTTGCAGAAGTTTCATTGAGGAAGACCAAGCTATCCCTCACCCACAAATACTCCTAGTCCTACAACCCCGCAGTACTCGATTTGTACTTCCCATTTCCACATTACACAAATTGAATCCTCATAACTTAGTCATTTTACTGAGTTTTACACTTAGTCTATACTAAGTCTTATACTTAGTTTAGTTTTGACTTTTGAATACGAATGTGGATTCTCATGACTTAGTCATTTTACTGAGTTTTACACTTGGTTTTTAGTGAGTCCAACAAGTCTTCAACCCCACAAGTCTCAATACTTAGTCATTTTTACTAAGTCATTTTACTAAGTTTTACCAACCCATATTATCCTTTCTCCACATTGCCCTATTTCAAACTTCATTGAAGGTTTTAGAAAATATTTAGTCATTGTGAGTAGAAAAATAACATAATATTAATAGTTAGTACCTATCCAATTTTAGTAGTTCTCTATAAGAATGAGGCCATTTGACATCCACACATTTTTTTTATATGCTACACTAGCTTGAATGTAAAATCAATGGCAATGTTTCCATGTCGAATCAAAGGAAATGATTGTTTTTAAATGTCATAGAAAAATGACTAGGCGTCAAAATTCAACATTCTTGGCCAATATTTAATCATTAAAAAACAAAATAACGATGAAATGGAGAATAATAGTTATAATGGAGAATAATGACCAAATTTCAACATTCTTGGCCCGTTTTTAAATCAACTTAAGTATTGCAGTTCTTCATCGTGAAAGGCCAACAAGGATCATCTTCTCACTGAATAGCCCTATTGTAATACCCCTAGGCTGAACCCAATTGTAAATGTAAAATGCAAATGTACTTAAGCTGGTGAGTTGTTTGATATCATTTTTGTATGCACCTTTCATGGCATAGTGCGTGCATGAACTGTGCACTAAAATGATGAAGTGTAAACATTCCAAGATACTGCGCACAACAACTTAAGTGCATGTGATTTTGAGGCCAGGGATCCCTTGTGTATATGTTGTGTTTTATAGGTTGGTGAGACAGTTATTATAAGCTAGGAGGCTTATGTTTTGTATTAGGCCAGAGAGCCTAGATGCTAAAGGCCAATGAGACTATTTTTGTATATGTCTTATCAGTAATATAAGATACATCGTTGCATGTAGACTGACCATGATAAAAGAGTATGGGGGACTAAACTCCACTAGTTAGGGAAAGTGGGGGGATAAATGTTAAGAAAAAGGTCTAAGCTAGGGAGCTTAAGCCAAAAAGGAATATTATATTAATATTCCTTAAATCATAAAGTATGGAAAATTATTTTATCTTAAGTTCTAAGGATGGGGACAAGTGGGCCAAAGTAGCTCCCAACATGACAAGTGTCAAGTTGGGAACATGCATACATATATTTTGGAATTAATTTGTTTTCCCATCATTCAGTCATCTAGTCGAGGATTCGAAGAACATTCACTCACTTAGTCAGTTGTCCTCCATACCTTCCTGTCACTGTACATGAACCTATATCCGTACCCATACCTGTTTGTGTACTTGTTTAGCTTGGGAGATGGATTGAAGAAGCGTGTTGTCGGGCCCGTGGGATATTGAAGAAGCGGGTTGTCAGGCCCGTGAGAAATCTCTTAAGGTGAGAGAATTGTTGGGAATTGATTTTGAAAGGTGCTAAACTGTAGCTATAGGGCTCTGAGACTTCCTGTCTGGCCTATTGTTGAAGCCCGGAAAGGAAGTGGGGCAGTCGAAGGACTGTTGAGCAAAGAAGGGGCACACTTCCTCGGGTGGGACATGCATGTGGGGAATGGGGGACTATAGGCTGTTAGTTTGAGTTGGCACCTATGATGGAGACTTTCCCGTTGTCTATGATACATCATCCTGGTTAGGAATCCCCTTACTCGGGTGGAGTTTAGTCCCAGCTCCAGGGTGACCCACTACTAAGAGTGATGAGCAGTGTGGTCTAAGGTTGGGAGGTTCCTGGAAGGTATGCACATAGTTGGTGATATTATTACCAAGATAAGTGTCAATTGTGTGATAAATTACATGTTGCATTATTATTTACGCGTTTATTTTTATGGGTTTATCCTATGTGTGGTTTATAACTGTCTTTATATTTATGGGTATTTCCTGCATATGCTGCATGTATATGTTTACTGTCATTTTAGTATGAATTTGTGCATTTACAAAATGTATTTGTTTGTTTACGTTTTATATATAAAGTTCCGCAAGAGTCTCTGTGTGTATATGTTTTTAATTGCATTACAGCTCGAAATGTTTATGTGGTATAGCCCAGTTGGATGATGGAGATGTTACAATGTGGTGTCCGAGCATAAAAGTGTTTTCTGGAATAGCATGGCCCGACTTGGGTGGCCGAGGATGTTACACCTATGTCTCAGCTTCATCCAACATTTTATGGAATCTACAATAGAGGTCATATGCCCAATATATGTCAATTTTCCCCCACATTATGTTGTCCCATACATAGCCACTTTTCCTTCTTTCCACTCTTCTCTCCTTCCTCTCTACTCTCCATACATAGTCATTTTTCACTACTCTCCATATTCCTTTACATTACTCTCTATACTCTCCCATACTTAATCATTTTCACTACTACCCATACTCTATACTACTATCCATCATCCATACCTAGTTATTTTTCCCCACCCAATGATCTCAAAAATTAGTTTATTTTTTACTTTTGAATGAGTCTCAACACTTAGTCATGTTTTGCTAAGATTTATCAACCCACATTACTCTACCTGGACATTGCCCATCTTATGATTTTTTTACATCACTCTACCCACCTAGATTCTGCAACCCAGAAAGTCTCAACACTTAGTCATTTTTACTAAGTTTTACACACCCACATTACCCAACTTTTGCATTGCTCTAGTTTCTCTTAAAATACTAGAAAATATTTAATCATTGTGAATAGAAAAATAATGTAATGTTAATAATTAGTCCCTGTCAATTTTAGTAGTCTTCTATCATACTGAGACCATTTGACATCCACACAAAAAATTTGATGTGCTACACTATTTTGAATGTTGAATCAAAGGAAATGTTTGTTTTTAAATGTTACATAAAAATTAATTGACGTCCAATTCCAACATTCTTGGTAAATATTTAATCATTAAAAAACATTTAATCATTAAAAAAATGGAATAAAGATGAAATGGAGGATAATAGTTAGAATTGCGGTTAGAAACCTATATATATATATATATATATATATATATATATATATATATATATAAAAAGTGATGTTTATGTAAAAACACCTACATTAAAAAAAAGAAGATGATTTTTATGTAAAAGACCATGAGATTTTATGAATAATATTTTATTTATAAATCTACATTAACATGACTACTTTTTTTCCAAAAGAAAATTGCACATTATATTGATAATAATATAATATTTTTACATATACTGCTCTTTGCTGACGAGGCATCGAGTCACTCTATCCAGTCAATGATCATAACTGACTATGGTTACCAAAAAATTCTATGTAAATGTAACCAGTGGGACTTTACTTACAAAAAACAAAAAAGACCCTCTTTCATAGGGGAGGGTACAACAAAAAGAGACCAAAGAGAAAGTGCCAAGGAAGAAAAACATCCAAGAAAGATGAGACTACAAATATATGAACTGTGAAGGTCCCTCATGTCCCTCAACCCATAAATTATATGCAATTCTCCCTCAGCAACTGAGAAGTGCCTTCTTTGATAGTTGATTTGCCTGTTCATTTGCTTCTCTGAATATGTGCTCAAAGGATATAGAATAGAACTGTGGACAGATCTCTTCTATTCTATTCTTCCATGCAGATCTCTTCTCCTATTGAGCCATTCAATGATTGTCCTAGAGTCCCCATAAACATATAAAGTAGTGACAGGCAATCTAACAACAAGAGTTATAGTCGCCCAATCTCCCATTAGTTTCACTCTAGTATTAGTTCCACACCCACAATTTAGAATCCATCTGTACTCTCTAGAGTCATCAATCTTAATAACTCCACCTGCTCGACTTAGTCTGCCAAAGTTCTGAGATGCCCCATCAAACCAAGCAAGTATTTTGTTTACAGGATAGGAATAAACCCTTAACTGTAAAATTTTAGCTTGAAAATCATTCTTTGATAAACCCATAGCACTCCTTGTTCGAAATACTATTCTTTGAACAAAAGGTGGTTTTTCTTCAAAAATAGACTTATTCCTATCTATCCATATAAACCAACAGGTGTGTGTCGACAGAGATTTCAAAGTTGAGTTCTGAATTTCCTAGTTTTTGAAGGATTCTATCATAGTGTTTCCATTCCAACCAATGGCTAAATTCAAAGTCTTTTTGATTTCCACCCAAACTGCTAGGGCAAAGCCGCAGTTAATAAAAAGATGTTTTGAAGATTCTCTATTAGTTTTGCATAAAATGCAAATACCTGGCCCTTTCCATCCACGCTTTTGAAGATTTTTCTAGGTCAGAATTTTGTTTTCTGCTAAAAGCCAAATGAAGAGCTTTAATTTCAGAGGACAGTCCCACTTCCATAAATCTCTTCTCCAACCCCCAAGTCTATAATTCCACAGTGAGTTTGATAATGCTTCATAAACACTTTTGACCGAGATATGGCCTGACTTATCTCCACCCATCCAAATCAATTCATCATGTTTTTCAACTAATGTTATGCCATAATCTCTCAACAACTGTGTATAGCACTCCCATTCTTCAACTAGTGGCTCGTCCAGTCCTAAATCGACACTGCTGATCCAACTGGTACCTATCGCATTCCTAGTCCATGGCCGACTCGCTTGATATAAAAGAAAAATGTGCTTTTGATTGAGACTGGTTATCAGTTCCCTTGACAAGATGGCTTCTTGTCCCAAACCTATAATCACATTCTTTCCAACTTGTATTGAGACACCAGACCTTGTCTTCCATGTCATCCAATGAATAATGATTGGCAATGTATTACGAAGGTTTTTCCATGTCTGAGAGCCAAAAGGATGTTTCAGATCCACCAATCTGAGCCAAGTCAAAACTAAGGTATGAGGAAAGTACTTATCCTTGAGAATATTTTGTCAGATTCCACGTCTCATGAGAGCTCTCCACATAGTATTTTTTGCAATGCTCTATAGAATAAGATAATATTTCGTAGGCCCCATCCTCCATGTTTTTTTGGTCTATCAATGGACATCCAGTTACTTAAGTGATACCTATGACTATGACTGTTTCCAGACCAGAGAAAATCGAAACATAATTTACAGATTCTTTGAAGAACAACTATCGAGATGTGAGCTAAGGCTATCCAATAAACTAGTTGGCTCTCCAAGACCGCCTTTATCAATACATATATTCCCTCGAGAGATAGCCACTTATTACTCCAGTGAGTAATCCGAGCCTCATAATTATCTAATAACCATTGCCAATCGTCAGCTTTATAACTGTCAGATTTTAACAAATATCCCAGATATTTGAAACCTAAGGCCAAATATTTCAAAGGGAAGAGGAGAAATTCCTTTAAAGCCATAAGAGTTTCCATCTGGACCCCCGAATGGAGTATGAACGACTTTTGTGGATTGATAACCATACCCAAAGCGCTGCAGAAATTTTGAAAAATATCCTGAATAACCTCCCATTCTGAAAGAGATGCTCTGGTCATTATCAATATATCATCTATGAATAAAAGATGAAGAACTTTGATTAGTGTAGAAACCTTGATTCCAGAGATAGTACCTTCGGCTTTTGATTTTTTGAGAGCTAGGCTAAGACCTTCCATAGCCAAGACAAAAAGAAGAGGGGACATCAGGCAACCTTGTCTAAGACCTCTGAAGGTTTTAAAAAAGTTTGTGGGCTCTCCATCAATCAGGATGGCATAATTTGTAGAAGTGACACATGCCATAATCCAATTTGTAATTGGAATACCAAAACCACTCTGAAGCAAAATTAACCTTAGATAGTCCCAGTTTATACAATCATACGCCTTTTTTAAGTCGAGCTTCAGGATAATAGCTTGTAGTTTTTTGTTTTTTATGCTATGTAAACATTCCTGTGCAGATACAATTGTATCAAGTATTTGCCTTCCTTTAAGAAAACCCAGTTGTTCTTCTGATAATGATCTGGAGAGAATTGGTCTAATTCTCTTAGCAATCACTTTGGCTATTATCTTATAACATAAATTGCATAAGGCTATTGGCCTAAAATCACTGAACTCAGTGGGATTATTTTCTTTGAGAATTAGTGTGAGGAAGGTTGAATTAATGGAGTTGATTGCGTCCCCTCTAATTCTAGATTCTTCCACCATATCTGATAAATCCTGATCAATCAACTCGAAGTAGTGTAAGAAAAACTCCACAGTCCAACCGTTTGGTTCATGACTTTTGTCCTTTACGAAGCCCCTTAGAATTTCCAATATTCATCCTTTGTCACAGCTTTTTCCAAGTGCCTTATGTCCTCCTCCCACACAATGCTGGTAAACAATCTAATTGTATTGATCTAATTAGTAATTGTATTATGTCATGTATCATTAAAGAATGATTTAAAAAACTTAACTGCTTCAACCTTAATAGCTTGTTGTCCCGTATGTAAAACCCTTGTACCATCATTAATTTCCCAAATGAATTTTTTGTTTCTCCTATAGCTTGTGAAATGGTGAAAGAACTTAGTGTTCTTATCGCCACTTTTGGTCCAAATAACTCTACTTTTTTGCCTCCACTCTTCTTCCTCTGCCAGCCGAAGCTTCTTTCTCTTAGATTCTAAATTGATAATTGGTTGGTTAATGTTTTCAAAAGTGAGTGTTACACCATACAAGTTCTAAATTTATAACTGTTTGGTTAATGTTTTCAAAAGTGACTGTTACACCATACAAGAATGGAAGAGAAAGTACGGTGGGGTTGGGCTTAAAGTGTCCCTCAACACTCTTCAAGATGTGAATGGTGTAATATGAAATAGTCTAAGAAGTGGGTCTTCAATTAAAAKAAAATATTCTTCCTTTTCCGATGGCAATAGTTGAGCCTATACGTTTGGTTATTTGTGGAAAGTGAATCAAATCGGAGTCACAATGACTTTAATTATGTGATATATTGGTAGAATAAATGTAGGGCCCCGGCCAGGTCACGCGAAATCGACTTGAGCATTTCACTTACTCGAATCCCCACGTCAGCCTGCACTCTAATATAGCTATGACACGATACTTGTTGCGGGGATAGTGGAACGCATAATTGGTTGAGTTTCCAATGCCGGGTATTGCAAAACAGGCCGGTTCTGCTTTTGCGATTCTTGCGTTAATTAGAATTCTTTGGTTTTACTGTGAGGAGGTAGCGGTTCAAAGGTGATTATTAGGAAAGGGACGAAAGAGGAGCAATGGTGATGAGTCATGTTGTGTAAAGTGGAAAAAAAATGATAGGGCAGTGCCAAGCGAGGGCCCGGGCATCACATCTAACACATTATGTGAAATTTTAAAGGGCCTATTTATGGCATGGCAGTGATGGAAAAATGATTTGTGTACACACCCACTTAACATTTAAGATGTTACATTCATTATTATTAATTTTTTTTCAACTTGAAAAAGTACTGTCAATGTTATTCATTAGGAATTAAATATTATTATTAATAGGTTGTCTTGGAATCTAGAGTCTAGCAAAATGAAATTCCTTGGATACCTATGATAGTGCTTTTATCAAAGATTTTAACTTTGGTATACCTATGATAGTTAAATACATTGGTGTGATATATGTAAAATTCACCTCATTGTGTAAATATTTTTAAATGCATAATTATTTACATTTTAAAATGGAGTCTTCCATTGATTTTTTTAATAAATTTGTATGAAACACACCATTGCTAAATATGTCTTTATCCATGCACTATAATCATATTAATAAACTGGTGCTACAATAGTATAAATGCTTTGGTTCGTTACTACCCTATTTATTTGTCTTGGTGTGGTTCAATTTATTTCATGCACTGGTTCGTATTTGTCTTGGTGTGGTTCAATTTATTTCATACACTAGTTCGTACAAACATTGTAGAGTAGTTTTACCATTCTTTGGTGGTTCATTGGCATAAATGAAATGAACTAGTCCATAGTAATTGATGCGTCTAATAAATATCAGTGCACTGCTAACCATATGCACCATGAATAGTGTGAGATGTAAAAATAAATTAAATGCATTAGTGGAAGATAACTTGTCAACTTTGGTTATGTGTTCATTTTTACTTGATGCCCTAGTTACTAGTGAGATTCATCTGTGTCAACACATCACCAAATAATGGAAAAAATATATTGCAATATCAATTCAATTCATGTCTTATGACTATACACATCAATGTATGAAATAAACTAAAAATATATTGAGAAAAATGTTTTGGTGTATTGCATTTTATTGCACGAACTAGTGTACTATATGACATTTAAGAGCACCATTAATGATGTGATGGGTTTACATCAGTGAAACACAATCTTAGGATGCACAAGTCCTGCTTGCTTGGTGCATTGGTAGTAACTTGGCACATCGATGTCTGGCATGTTGACATGGATTAGGCGCACATGTAATGGTGTGTGATATAAACTAAAATATATATCTATTGAAATATTTAAGTGTATTTCATTTTATTACATGAATTGATATTCTTCGCATTGACTTGGTACACTGTACACAATGCCTCTAGTCCATGTCATTGCATGGCAATGTAATGTTGCAATCATCTTATTTTCATGGTGTGATGATAGTAACTATATGCATTGATTAATAGTGCATTTATGATGCAACCCCCCTCCCCTCCCGGGGTTCTACGACCTCCTAGTCTAGGATCTTTATAATTTCTAAGTCGAATTGACTCTTCGGTCTCCTGATTGAACCCAAATCAATTATACATAGGCCCCTTTTCCTTCTGTGTGCAAGTTCTGTTAGACCCGCGAGGTATTCATGTGTGCTTCCAAACACTAAGGTTCAGGTGCTAGCTCCTTTTGCGATTAGCCCCTTCTTCATATGGCCCGGGCTGTGTCCTTGCGCAAACGCACAATTGCAGGCGTGGGCAAGAGTGGTTTTAGACCAACCCACTTTTCACCGCGCAATTCATCTCTAGATGCCACATATCACTTTGTTAAAACTGTGGTTGAAATTGTCGCCCGCTCAAGGAGAATTAACGTCTGAGCATGTCCTGGCCCCGCAATCCTTCCCGTCCAGTGATCTCTCACTTTCGGCAGTGATCCGTGATCAACAAATGCTCTCGAATCCCCTTTCCTACCATCTTCTTCCTCCTTCCACGCACGATCCCATATCTCCATGATCCATCGACACGTAGCTCCCTTCCAAATCAATGGTTGTGGCTGATTCTAGATTTTCGGCCTCTGGGAGTTTTGACTCTCAAATTTTCGCTTCCTCTGTATGGCAATCTTCCGGAGTGGAAGATCTGCTACCACCTACCTCCCTGAATCTACGACCAGGATCCCCTCCGCGAATCCGGCCTTTGGGAACCTCAAATCACGAACTCCTTCTTTTCCCTGTGTGATAATCTTCCGGAGTAGAAGATCTATCAACACTTGTCCCCCTTAATCTACAGCTAAGATTTCCTTCATGAATCCGGCCTTCGAGAATCTCAATTCTCAAACCCTCGCCACTGTTGATTAGTTATCTTCCAGAGTGGAAGATCTGCTAACACGTATCCTCCCCAATCAATAGTTGTGCTCCCGCTTCGGGACTTTGGTCTCCTCAACTAGATCAACGACCCTTTGACTCCCTTCTCGATTGATGATTGAGATCTCTTCCTTGGATCTTCGGACCTTTCCTCCTCCACTTTCCTCTGAAGATCTAGATTTGGTGCCGCGTGTCCACCTTCACATCGATGACTCTCGTCATTGTTGCACCTCTTTTGTCACCTAAATGAGCAAAATAAGGGTACTTACAAGCCCAGTTGGGTCAGCTAGGCAAGACAACAGTAGAGGAAAGAGTTAGAAGTGTAAAGCATAAAAGATAAGCAAAGAATTAAACTAAGAATGATAAAAGAAATTAAACTAGAGTGCATAAGGACATTAGAACAAGCAATAAACAAGACTCATGCCACCAATGGAAAGGATTGTATTAGTGGAAAGAAAACACCAAAGAGAAAGGGAGACTTTGGGTCTCGTCTTCCTCCAAGGGAGGGATCTTGGACCCCCAAATATTGATCTCTTCTTACAAATAAGGAACTAAAATGAAATGGTGAAGAGAATCCAAAGCACATTCAATCTAGAGGTGATATGAATGGCTAACTGAGATGATGCTAGCATGCTCTTGATGAGGAAAGAGGATCCTCCAAGATAATATCAAGAACATAACAATGCAAATGAATTCCTTGAAAATATAGTGCACCCATGGCTTCCTTTTATAGCATAGCTTTGAGGTATTATGTAACCAGTTATTAGTGTGAATAAGGGGCCCTTTAGGTCTTTGACCAGCCCCCTAGTCAGATTCAACCAAGATTTGGATGTCAAATCGACTTGGAAGCTGAACCAGAAGTGGGTGGAAGGCCGACCAATATCATAAATGCACCATTTTGAGGTGTGCATGGTTTTTTGCGTCCACAGTCGCGCATCGGATGCATGTGCACTTTTCCAACGTTATCTGACTATCGCACGTGTGTGCGTGCCTTGTGTATTTTTAGCGCATGTTGATTTTATTGTTGGTTGTATAGTTTTGGACCTTTTGGAGATGCATTTTTGGCCCATGAGTGAAATAATGAGTGTTTTGAAGATGTTGGATTCCTGTAACCATTTGCGGAAGAAATTCCGATGATAACAGATGCCCCTTGATGTGTGAGGTTAGGAGCATACGTATAGCTGAAATACATCAATGTTTCTTCTACTGAGAGTACCTGTGTAAGAAAGAGCGTTGTGGGGAGTGTCAAGAGCAATCCATTGGAAGGAGAGGGGAACCTATAGGACCCAAGCCTTTTCCAAGGTGTGGGAGAAAAAATAAAACTATGTACAAACGAGGCGGGCATGCCCCATGCTCGTGTCATGTAACTCAAAAAGATGTAATATAGTAACTAAAGATGTGTTGTGGATGTAGATCACTGCAACACCCTCTAAGGCAATTTGATAATAACAAAGGAAAATTCTGATGGTGAACAAAAATATGAAAAAGGGCAAGGACACCTGTGAGAAGTGTCAATAATGTGCAGACATTGATAGTCTATCAAATTTTCATAGGTCTTCGGTTAAGATAAAACAACTACAACAGTCGCAAAGTAAGACCCACCAGAACATGAGATAGTGTTGAAGTTGAATGTTTTGGGGGTCAACGACAACAGAGAACAATGGTGGTTTTCCCTATGCCGTTTGAGACTGCTCATTGTAAAGGTAATGAGAGTCAAGATATTGTTGCTCTTCTAGAAACCATGCTAATGTCGATAGAAAGGGAGACGTGACTCCAAGAAGCAAAGAGATTTCTGAAATCCATTGGATAAGATCAAGAACTGATGAGGTATATGGACAAAGTCAAGATGCGGTGAGACTCAAGACTACCCTTGGTTGGGGAGATATGCAATGTGGCAACAACCGTAAAATTGAATCTAGTGCCAGGGGCACGACTAGACGAGGGTGAGTTATGCCAGAGGCGTGACACAATGGACAAACGCAGAGATCAAAAAGGTGTATGGGATGTAAGATGCTCAATGTTTATGGATAGTGGCATTGACGTCAAGAAGTGAAAAATGCCCCAACCAAGGGAGACAAGGGTTTCTTTGCCGGAAAAAGGAGGTTTGCTAAAGGCGACAATAGAAAGCTATGAAAATGCGGAAAAAGGGTTTGTACAATTATCAAAAGAATAAAAAATAAGTTGGGATAACTGTGCAGATACAGAAAAGGGTGCCCTAGTGTAATATGGCTTGGCCTGATGATGGTGCAAGTTGCTTGAAAAACAAGTGGAGGGTTAGGGCCCCATAGGCGGGTTTCTGTATTTAGGGAAATGTATGGAGGAAAATCTACAAATGGGAAAATTGACGGTGGATGAAAATGGATGGTTAATGATACTTCGGGGATGCAGTTAAAATATAATCATGATTAAGTAACTTGGAAGTCCATTGGGTAGGGTAGCATAATGAGGAGAAGGAGTATGTGGCTGGTTCTCAATGATGTGTAAGACTATCGGGACTCCCATATATAAGGGGTGAAAATAGCATGAGTGTCAAGGTGCCAAAGGGGACTATGAATGGGACAACTCATGTGGGGGGGGACTGCTACTAGGTGACAGTACCGAAATGCAGTGGAGGTGACAGTACGACAGAGCCAGATATAGGGATCCTAGAGGCAAAGAGTGGAGGGTGTGACTGGGAGATGCATTGTGAGATTCAGAGGGAATGACTACATGCCAGTGTCGATGATATACCTGAAGGGATACTGCTGACATATGAGGATCAAGTACCTGCACAGATGAAAACTAAATACCCGACGTGAACAATATCTGAAGAGAAAGATCATATAACAATTATTCAATAATATGTGAATGTAAGAATGTGTACCTGAGTGATAGATGAGAAAAATCCTCCCCGGGGGATGAGGATGAAAAATGGTCAGGGGAATGGAATTGTGTAGGTAACGAGGTCTTGATCTCGTGGCTGAAGACAGATAGAAAAAAGGGCGCCCGGAGCTCTCAGAATTAAATCTGGAAGTTTGGAAAAATGGACTATATATAGTTGTAGGGCCACAATGCCACCTCATTTGTACCTGCTGTCTTATTGAGTGGACGAGTGATTTTAGAGGAGATTTGGAGATTCCGGGAGATTGAGGCAATCGATTCAAGATCAACGAGATTTACGTTAGTTTTCGTATCCTCCTGCATAGAATTAGGGTTTCTATTTTTTGGGCATGGCCTATATGGAGGGTCGTACAGGGGGTTTTGTGGGTGTGCCCCCCCCAGTGCGCGGGCGATCGAGAAATTCGTGTGCACAAGTGTGTGCCTATAATGCAGACATCTGCGCATGGGGGCGCCTTAATGGGAAAATTAGGCATGCATGGCATGCACGCCTATCCAAGGCACATCAGCACATACATGTGCATCTGTATTCCTAACAGCTGTGCATGTGTGTGTAGTTGTGCAGTGAATAGGCACACTATGATGCGCTCTTGTATGTGTGACAGAGGCACATGCATGTGCTTCTATATGGCCAATAGTCGTGCATGAGTGCATGACTAGGGGATGAATAAGCGCGCTTGTGGGGAAGAAACAGTCGTGCCTTTGAGGCAAAACTGGAGGGTGTAAAAACTTATCTTTTTTGGATTTTTTTATGTTTTTATGGGTTATGAGGACTAATCAAGTGCTGTATATGTGGGTGCAGGTGATCATTTAGACGATGTCAGTTCACTGGAGAGAGAGGGACTGGTCACGCCTGAGGGAGGCAGTTAGGGATGAGGAGCCGACAGTCTGAGATGCTTTGGCATCATGTGGGTTGTTGAAGTTTTTTGAGTGTTTGCTAGTGCGGGCACAGAAGTATCTTTTACAGTTCTTGATCAGGATGTGGAGTCCTGACCTTCATTGCTTTATGGTGCGGGGTGAGCAACTAGCCTTCACTACAGTGGAGGATGTATATTTTTTGACTGGGCTCCCTTTTTGGGGAACCACACTACCTACGGAGCCCGTAGTACCTGAGGATGGTCAGTTGGTTGTCTTAGCCCAAAGATATTGTTCGGGGCAGAACTTTATGTCAATATCCATAGTGAGTATTGGAATGATGGATGCCCTTGTGCATCGTTGCGTGGCAACGATGATTGTGAGAGTCTACGGGTCTCTTGTGACTCATTGGATTAGTGGAGGTCAACTAAGGATCATGGAGAGGGCACTGGTGGGCAAGCATTTCGCCTGGGGATTGATGCTCCATGCCAAGATGGTAGGTAATCTTGACAGGTGTCATGCTGCTGACTTGGGGGAGTATTCCTTTGGGTCTATCTTGGTGGCATGGGTTTTGGAGAGGGTGTCGATGTTGCACCCTAGAGTGTTGTTAGGTGCTCCTGGTGTGTGAGAGCTGCGACTGAGGCAGTGGGCGACGATCCTAGTTCGTCATTGTGGTGGGGAGGGTGGACACTATTTCACGGTCGAGGCTACACAGGTGTGGCGTCAAATGCCACAGATCATACTGCGGTATACCTATTTTGGGGTGGACTTCCGGGATGATCTGGAGAGGGTGTTACCCCTAGGAGAGGTGTTCGACTGCAGAGGTAAGATGTGATGTTTGATAGTTTTGATATTTAGATAGTATAGCATGTATATTTTTATGTATAGATGGATGCTTATGCTACCATTTGTTTGTTGTGTGTGCAGATGTTGGACCACACGGGTGCAAGGTTGAGTTGGTGAGAGCATCAGCTCATTAGGGGCCAGTAAAGCCTCCATGGGGAGAGCCCCATGCAGGAGAGAGATGGCGGAGGGATGATGCTAGGGCGAGGCCAACTGATGATGAGAGAGCATCCAAGCAATGCCGATTTGATGACCTTGGTGCAGGGCCATCACATGCTCCTCCAACGGAGGTTGGGGGAGAGTTTGAGGATATTCGTCACCACCTGGAGGCAGTAATATAGGGAGTGCCTAAGGGCATGTGGTCATAGATCCTGGACGAGGGAGTCCTGGAGCAGTATGTGGGCGTTCTGGTGGTGTGGTAGACTGTGGTTTGGAGAGCGGCGGTAGTGGGGGCAATGATGACTAGGAGGCTGCCTCCAGGACCTAAGGGACCCCTAGCTGGTGGGGCCCCTCCTCAGATGTGGGATGAAACTTACATCATACGGATGTAAAGACAACTTTCCTCAATGGAGCTATTGAAGAAGAAGTATATATTGAACAACCTCAAGGGTTTGAGGTACATTCTAGAGACACTCACATTTGCAGATTAAAGAAAGCTCTATATGGACTTAAGCAAGCTCCAAGGGCTTGGTATGCCAGAATGGACAACTATCTAACTAGACTTGGTTTCTCCAAGAGTCATGCAGATCCAAACCTTTACTATA
>JASDQU010012037.1:133472-175471 GCA_032191745.1 Picea mariana
TCACATATTGTTTTGGGGCCTACTAGGGAGTAGGCGGTACTGGGGGACGTGGTCCATTTCTGGATTCATTCATCCATTCAAAGTCAGTGATTTGGGGGCAATGGTGAGTATAATGACCATACTCACTACAAAGGGCACAAGGGAAGTTTCTTTGAATATTGTTGTTGTTCTTCCCTTAGCGTTTATTTTTATTGCCCCCTTAGGGGTTTTGATTCCCCTAGTTCTGGTTCCCCCCTGGAGGTTGGTTCTGCTGGGGTTGGTTTTGGCTTCCTCCTAGTCCGGGATTATTATTGTTTCAGTTTTTTCCTTTATTTCTGGCATTGTTCGAATGATGGGATGGATTTTTTGTATTCAGTTGTTCGAAGTGATGGACTTGCTGAATGGGGGAAGGTTGAACAAAGTTTACCCCACCCTATGGTTGGCTTTATGGAGGAGTGATAGGCTGGGAAGCACCAGTAAATGGAATGTACAAATTATTCTGTGGTAATGATCCGTAGGATGCATAAGAAGGCATGGGGATTTCACTAGTACTTAGGGTGTAAGCGGAGGTATATGGGGCACCAGAATTTGGTTGGGTCGCGGGGAGTATTGCGGGTACTGGTGGTGGTCCGCTGATGGGTGGAGGAAAGGTCAAGGGGTATGGTTGTTGATAAGGGGGCAGAGGATAATAAGGGGTTCCACCATATGTTGGTGGATATTGAGGTGTTCCATATATAGGTGGTTTTTGGGGGTGTGAATTGTGGTGTGTAGTGGTACCAATCAATCCATCCGCTGAGTGAGACATCCCAGGTTTGTCTTGGCCAAATGGTACGGGTCTCAAGGCATCAGGTAGTACTGTATACAAATATTCTAACTATGAATAAATGAGTTCGAACTGTTGGGCCTTGCTAATGGCTTCTTCTTCTGATTGGGGGAAGGTGGTAGCTACATCTTTAGCAAGGAGGGAAACAAATGATTTGAGAAACCAATTAAGGCATTGTTGCTTGGTGGCTTCTGGTTTACATAGACTACGTCGCCGACGCCATTCATGAATGTGGTTGGCAATGTGTGTAGCAGAGGTTTGTTTAAATTCCAAGAGTAGTTCAAGGCCATTGTCATGACGAATTGGTAGTTGAAAGAAGGTATAAAATGCTTTGGCCAAGGACTCAAAGGTCACATGGGATCCATATTTTTCTTCTACATACCACTTAGTTGATGGGCTAGTGAGTGTACATTGAAATAGTCTCAATCGGACAAAGTCGTCCATAATGCTATTGGAGGAGCACCATAAATGGAAGGTCATGATATGGTTGGCTAGGTCGTCTCCTGATTTTCCTTCAAACTTGGGGATGTCTAAAGGTAGTTTGGTAGGCATTGCAGGCCATGTAGGGTCATGCAATATAGGATCATTAGTGAGTTTATTCATATCCAGTATGTTGAGGGAAGCCAAGTATGGCATCTGGGGTTGTGGTGGAAGATTGGTGCCAGCCATGGTAGGAATTTTTTGTGTGCCTGACCCTGAAAAAGGGTTTGTTCTAGCCATAGTGTGAATGTGGGGTGTAGCTAACCCATGAAGAGAGATAGATGGAGTTGTACTTCCTCCTTGAGAAGAAGTGTGCCCCCTGCCTCTGTGTAAAGGAGAGTGTGGGGATGGTTGACCTTGGGAAGTGGACCCAAGCAAAGTGGAACCAAGCAAAGATGATCCCAAGACAGTAGCACTCATAGGGGTGTGAGAAAGTATGGCCAATGAGTTAGAAAGACTAGGAACTCCCCCTAGAATGGGAGGGAGATTTAGCAAGAGTTTGGAATGACGGGGATTCTGTGGGTCCCCTATGATGTCCGACTAGCAAAGTGGATGTGTGAAAATGGTGATGAGAGCAGTTAATGAACAAGAGACTTTGTCTAACTTGGACCTTTCACAATATATCTCACAACTGTATGTAATCACAAGAACATCATACATAAATCAATTTGATAAAGAAGCATACATGTGGGTAGGTGGTTCTTTTCCATGTGGGAGAACAAAGAAACAAATGGTCATGTCCTAAAAGATGTAACGTATTTCCTCTCAAATAGCACTGGACCTTCCAAAATCACTCAATAGTGGGGTTTGAAGCCACTGGAAGAGGAACTAGTGAAGGATGAAGTAATCAGTTATAATGAGGGGTAGAGGGTGCATATCCCGAAAAAGTTGGTGATATTTCCCAATAGCCACACAAAATCCGATCAAGGTGCAATTGCAGCCCACAATTGCCACCTAGGTAGATGTCCTAAAATTTTGTCACTAGTTACCTTGGTCAAAGTGCGGCATTTAGATTTTCGGCCTAAGAAATGGGTCACGGGATGGATCCTGTCCAAGAGGTGGGTGTCTCAAGGGGGGACGCACAGAACAGTCAGACCTCGACCTTCAACCCTTCACGGGTATCTCCCTGCCTTATGGTGTAGGAACACTTGACTTGGAGGATTTAATGTTCTCTATTTGACAACTTCTATTGTTTGAATATGTGAGAACCAAATAATGGAGAGTTATTTGGATGCCTATCCCCGAAATCCTACCTAGATTAAAATATTTCTTTTGGCACCTCCCGTGGAGGAAAACTTAGTGAGTTTTTATAAAAAATTTAGATGTGGTTGTTTGAGAGATTGGGGTTGTGAGCCAATCTCATTGAAATTAAGTGGGAGTGGATAGTTTCATCAAGAAAAGGGGTGGGGTATTTCAGAATCCCTTTGGTGGAAACTTACTTCAACCTCCATGTTTTGAGATGAAAACTATGTGAGTGAGTAGTGAATTTGTGTGTGAATAAGTGAAAGTGTGCCAAGATTATTTAATAAATTAGGTGTGACCTTGCTACATGTGGACTTCGCTTGGTCCTTACAATTCTTGATTACCTAATTAACTAAATGTCATTGGTACAACCTTGCGGAATTTTAAAGTCCCTAGGAAACTAACATGTGGACATATGGGTCCTTACTATTCCTTTAACTCCCTAATGTGATTTAATCTAAGAAAGATTTGAAACTATCCTAGATTGTGCATATGTGGGCATGTATGGGCCCATTACAAAACCTTTAAACTTCCCTAGTGATTTAATCTAAGAAGTTAAACTTCAATCACTATCCTATCTTTGTAGCATGTACGCATGTATGGGCCCGTTACAATCTTAAGATGTCTTTTTGAAAAATAAACTAAGAGGAGTCCTGAGGAGGGTTGTTGACCTCTCCTAAATATTTTGTCTTTTTTAAGGGAGATGAAATTTTTCCTCAATCTCTTTCTGATTCTCAAGATTGCTCGGGGCGTGAGAGAAGAGCATACTTAACGATTGATATCCAATTTCTGGTCCCAATGCAATTTTTATATGTGATCTGAAGATGAATCCAACTTATACTTTTAATCAAAGCAAGCCATCCATGTGACAAAATGAAAGCAAAAGAGGAAATAATGATTTCAACCCCCTAAGTGCCTATGTTTTGACTAATCCCTTTATATGGAGAGGGAATATAAGTGTGGTGTATATTACAATGTGCAAGGAATCAATTTTAAGAAGGCTATGGGCCTTCCACAAATCACAAAAAGCTTAAAATGTGTGTTTTACTACACAGGTGCGTGGGTCTCAGAATAGATAGAGGCACTGTGAGTGCCAATGCGCGAACTGAAAGTGACTTATGGGAGTTGGTGTGTAGAAGGCGCTGAGCAATATAGTGGTTTTGGCACATGTGCACTGAAGATGCGCATGTGGGTTAAAACATGCGCGCACTATCTGTTACATGGCCGTGAAGAAAATTTCGGATGAAATTCTCTCTGCTCAGCTTTGAACTTGGATTTTTGCAGGTCAGCTTGGGTCGGTTATGGTCCCTGTAAGTTAAGTAAACAAAAAGAAGAAATAAAATAACCCAAATGGGGTAGGAAATTGATACCTTTCCCCAGTGGAGTCGCCAATCTGTTGCACCTCTTTTGTCACCTAAATGAGCAAAATAAGGGTGCTTACAAGCCTAGTTGGGTCAGCTAGGCAAGACAACAGTAGAGGAAAGAGTTAGAAGTGTAAATCATAAAAGATAAGCAAAGAATCAAACTAAGAATGATAAAAGCAATTAAACTAGAGTGCATAAGGACATTAGAACAAGAAATAAACAAGACTCATCCCACCAATGGAAAGGATTGTATTAGTGGAAAGAAAACACCAAAGAGAAAGGGAGACTTTGGGTCCCCTCTTCCTCCAAGGGAGGGCTCTTGGACCCCCAAATATTGAGCTCTTCTTACAAATAAGGAACTAAAATGAAATGGTGAAGAGAATCCAAAGCACATTCAATCTAGAGGTGATATGAATGGCTAACTGAAATGATGCTAGCATGCTCTTCATGAGGAAAGAGGATCCTCCAAGAGAATATCAGCAGCATAACAATGCAAATGAATTCCTTGAAAATATAGTGCACCCATGGCTTCTTTTTATAGCATAGATTTGAGGTATTATGCAACCAATTCTTAGTGTGAATAAGGGTCCCTTTAGGGAAGCTTTAGGTCTTTGACCAATCCCCTAGTTGGATTCAGCCGAGATTTGGATGTCAAATCGACTTGGAAGCTGAACCAGAAGTGGGTGGAAGGCCGACCAATATCATAAATGCGATGTTTTGAGGTGTGCGTGGATTTTTTCACCCACAGTCGCACATAGAGCGCATGTATGCTTTTTCGACGTTATCTGACTGTCACACGTGTGTGCGCGCCTTGTGTATTTTTAGCGCATGTTGATTTTATTGTTGGTTGTATAGTTTTGGACCTTTTGTAGATGCATTTTTGGCCCATGAGTGAACTAATGAGTGTTTTGAAGATGCTGGATTCCTGTAACAATTTGTGGATGAAATTCTAGTGATAACAGTGGTTTCGGGACTTCAGCCTTTGATGTTCTCAAATTTCAACAAGCAAAAATATGCGTAGAGTCGGATCTTCTAACACTTGTCTTCCCTGATCCAACAATTATCCTACAGAGTGAGTCTCCATCCTCTATGCGTCCCTCCACAGATCAATGATCCATGTTCTCCCTTGGGATCAATGACCTTGAATGCTTTGGGATTCTATGCTTTGAAACTTTGGCTCTCCGGCTCTTCGAGCTTCGGGAGTCTAAAACTCCTATGCACTCATTTCTCCCAGATTGCTTTCACCTGGAGACTCAGATCTTCTGACAACTGTCCCCTTGCAGATCAACGACCCTCGGCTCTTCGGCTATTTGGGGTTCGAATGTTTCAAAATTCCATCCCCCGTCTTTCTCTTGATCTTACGATTCACCAACATCTGTTCCTCTGAATCTGACAGTTGAAATTCCCTCCGGCTCTTCGACTCTTCAGGCTTCGAAAGTTTCAAATTTCTATGCACTCGTTCCTCCCAGAGCATTTCCACCCAAAATTGATGGGTTTATGCCAGGCATCCTCCCAGATGATAGATGGTCCCAAATGATTTCGGGACTTCGAGACTTTTAGCAATTCTACCCTTCTACATGTACACAATGTTAAGGCTCATGCACTTCCATCTGGATCCAACAACTGTTGATCCTCTGCGCTCATATCCAATGGATGGGATCTGTTCTTCTCCTCTGCGCTTCCTCTAATCAATGGAAACTTATCTTACAGTCCAAAATCCTCTACACAACTGATCTAATGGTTTTTTTCGCTCCTCCTTCTGATCTCGCGATTTATTCTGACTTAGAAAATTTATCAGTCTTCAAAGGTCTCGACCTTTTCTCCTCCTACGAGTCCGATTCTCTTGGATCTTTTCTTTGTTTTTGAAAGCATTATATCTTCTGAGATTTAGGACTTGGAATAAGTCTGCCTCCTATGCACTCCTTGCATTATATCTTCTGATCTTGATCTCCTCAAATATTTCAATCTCCCATGCAATCCTTGCGGTTCTTGGATTTTTTCAAACTCAGATCTAAAGGATTTCTTGAAAATAATTTTTTCTCATCCTCCAGGCGTTCCTCCTGCTCAATGCACACCTTGCAGAGCTCCTTCTTAAAGAGTTTTCAATAACTCTATCCCTCTCTGAACTCAACACAGATTTCTTCTTGTTCACTCCTTGCACTTCTGCTGATGAAGGTTCAACGCTATCTCTCCTGAGCTTCTTTGAGGTTAAGTCACCTCTGTCAATGCACTCCTTATGGACTATGTGCATTCCTTGCACTCGGAAACTCAAATGAGAGAAAGAATTGAAACTTATTTGTTACTCCACCAGTTCACACATTCATTCATGAAATGCATAAAAACATATAATGAACACAAATACATAACCACACTATGTGCAGGAAAAACTTCTTTTCTATTATCTATGTGTGTCTACACAGATGTTTACAAAAACTAGACTGCAACAGAGTCCCAGTTCTCTCAATTTTTCCTAGCCTAAATCTCTCTCGATTTCTTCTTCTTCTATCAAACCTCTCTCAAGTTCTTCTTCTCCTATCTGACCTCTCTACAAAGATCTCTCTCTCTCTCTCTCTCTCTCTCTCTCTCTCTCTCTCTCTCTCTCTACAAAATGAGGGTTCTACGAGCTTATCCTCTACACCGCCTTAGTGTCATTATTGTCTTAGTTAAGACACCATACTCTTATGACTTCATTACATAAATGAAAAAGTCCATATCTGACTCAGAACAAGACCTGCTTACAATCAACCATTTTTCCACTACATGTACAAAGCTATGGCTTGGCATTTATCATCCTTACAATACAAATCTCTATAGGATCAGATTTCAAATTTAAAAATGGGAGGGTCAATGCATCTCCTTATCTGAAATGCACATTGATGTGTTAGAATGTTGGTGCGTTGCTGAGGTGGAGCGATGCTCCTGCATCATACTCCACTACTAGGAAAATCATGAGCTCCTGCTCATGATCTCCTCTTCTCCTGTGTTGAAATCCTCATTGATCCAAAAATTTCCCTTAGGGCTGTCCTCTTGCTCCTCTCCAACTATGTTGTTGTTGTTGTTGTTGCTTATTCTTTTGTTTCTTCCATGCTGCTATGGCATGCTCTCTTCTGTTCAGCTCCCCATTATTGACTGCTTCTGCTGACATCAACATCAGCTTCCTGATCTCCTCTATCACCCTGTCCATCTACTCCAGCGGCTAGCTCTTCTTATGTAGTCTTCTCTTCTCCACTTCCTCCTCAAAGGGTATATAATATTGATCCCCCATGTTGTCTTCATCTCCTCTTGTGGTATTAATTTTCCACCCTTCTATAGACTCCATTTATGTAGTCTCATCACCAAGCTACTGCTTAGTTTTCTCCTCTAACAGATTATCTTATGTCAACTCTTCTTGTGCTAGCATATCTCCAACTTCTTTCAATCGTTCCTCTAGCTGGTATGCTCCTCCATATTCTTCCAACTTGAACTATCAAATGTGCAAGATTTTCACCATTACCCTTCTCTCTATGGCTTCCAATTCCTCATACAGCTCAGAAAAATCCATGTTGTTTGTTTCCTCCTCTGCTATAGACTCCAGTGCTACAGTCATCTCTTGCTCAGCTTCCTAGCTGAAAATTTTGAACAATTCTGATGAATTCTCTTCTCCTTCTGCTGGGGTTGACATCAACGTCTGCTCCATTTCTTCCTCTTTGACAGTTTCTACTAGTTTTCCTTCTTCTTTTGTTGCACTTTCATCATGTGCACTGGACTCTACTTGGTTGTTTGGTAGGAATGTCTTGATCCCTTCAATAATCAGAATGTTCCTCTGATCCTCCTCTTTGATGGTGAAAGTATTTAACTTCTCATCATCTTCATTCACATGGTCTACAAACCCACATGAATTTTCACCTATCATCACTCCTTGCTGATATGAACTCACTTCTGAGCCCCTGAGACTTTATGACAGTCTCATTTATTTCCCCCTGCCCACCTGACAATTTGGGACTCATTTTCTGCCCACTTGGCAGTCTATGAGATCAACCGATCCCATCTCATTGCCCACTTGGAAACTTGAACTTTCAGCACTGCTCCTCTGGAAGTATATGAGACCTTTGACTGATCTCTTTCCATTGCCCACCTGGAAAATTGAAATTCCATTTATGCCCACCTGACAATTTATGAAATCTTTGGCTGATCTCACCTCCTCCACATTACTGAGGTGTCTCCCAATTTCTAGTTCACAGATGTGAATCAGTTCCTCCTCTATGTCATTGAGGTCTTCTAATTCCCTCAACCACCTTCTTAATTCTTGTTGCTACTTTCTAGCCAACAACTTTTGAACAGGCAATTTTGCCTTCCTATTTAGAGGACATTCGTACCTCTAGTGTATCTTTTCCTCCTATTGCATCTTCAATGCTAGCTGTTCCATCCTTGCTCTTATCTCATTGAGCTCCAGATCCATCTCTGGATTGCATTTCTTCTTGCGGCCTTCTCTTTGACCACGATCATGGCCTCTAGTAGCCATTTTCACCTTCTACCTGCCCTCCTAGCAAGCCTATGAATCACTCTACATCTGAGAGCATCTCCATCTTCTCTTACAACTCACCTCACTATTTAAATTTTGTCGCTGCGTACATGCAACAATCCCCTCATAGAGAATCAGTACTCTGCCTTCTTTTCACATGCTATCTATAGGAAAATTTGAACCTCTAATATCATCTAATGTTGCCAGATTATATCCTTCATTTCCTTTCCATTTTTGCCTGCTGTCTACAAGAAAAAAAAAAAATAGGCTTTCTCCTCCTTCTATTTCGCCTGAAATCTACAGATGAAAATTTATCTTTTATACCACCTGGTATCAAAGTATCTCTTGTCACCGTCTCACCCTTTTCTTCATATCTACAAGCAAAATTATGGCTCTGATAACCTGATGCAACCCCCCTCCCCTCTTCTAGTTTTGCGACCTCCCAGTCTAGGATCTTTCTAATTTCTGAGTCGAATTGACTCTTTGGCCTCCTGATTGAACCCAAATCAATTATACACATGCCCCTTTTCCTTCTGTGTGTAGGTTCTGTTAGACTCGCGAGCTATTCCTACGCTCTTCCAAACACTAGCTCCTTCTCTGATTATCCCCTTCTTCATATGGCCCCGGGTTGTCTCCTTGCGAAAATGTGCGATTGCGGGCATGGGTAAGAGTGGTTTTAGATCAACCCTCTTTTCGCCCTGCAATTCACCTCCAACTGCCACGTATCCCTTTGTTAAAACTGTGGTTGAAATTGCATCCCTCTCAAGGAGAATAAACGTCCGAGCATGTCCTGGCCCCGCAATCCTTCCTGTATATCGATCTCTCACTTTTGGCAATGATCTGTGATCAACAACTTCTATTGAATCCCCTTTCCTGCCTTCTTCTTCTTGCTTCCACGTGCAATGCCATATCTACATGATCTGTCGACATGTATCTCCCTTCCAAATCAATGGCTATGGATGATTCTGGCTTTTCGGCCTTCGAGAGTTTTGACTCTCATATTTTCGCTTCCTCGATATGGAAATCTTCCGGAGAGGAAGACCTGCTGCCACCTACCTCCCTGAATCTACAACCAGGATCCTCTCCATGAATCTGGCCTTCGGGAACCTCAAATCTTGAACTCCTGTTTTTCCCTGTGTGATAATCTTCCAGAGTAGAAGATCTATCAACACTTGTCCCCCTTAATCTACAGCTAGGATTTCCTCTGTGAATCCGGCCTTCGGGAATGTCAATTCTAAAATGCTCGCCACTTCTCACTGGTTCTCTTCTGAAGTGGAAGATCTGCTGACACATATCCTCCCTAATCAATGGTTGTGCTCCCACTTCAGGACTTTGGTCTCCTCAACCAGATCAATGACCCTCTGACTCCCTTCTCGATTGATGATCGATATCTCTTCTCTGGATCTTCGGACCTTTCCTCTTCCTCTTTCCTCCAGAGATATATATCTCGTGTTGTGTGTCCACCTTCACATCGACGACTCTCATCGTTTCTGGACTTCAGCCTTCGACGTTCTCAAATTTCAACAAACGCAAATCTTTGGAGAGAATCCTTCTAGAGTGTCAGATCTTCTAACACCTATCTTCCCTGATCCAACGATTATTCAACAAAGTGAGTCTCTATCCTCCATGCATCCCTTCGCAGATCAATGATCCATGTGATCCCTTGGGATCAATGACCCTGAATGCTTTGGGTTTCGACACTTTGGAACTTCGACTCTCTGACGCTTCGGGCTTCGGGAGTGTCAAACTCCTATGCACTCATTTCTCCCAGAGTGCTTTCACCCGGAGACTCAGATCTGCTGACAACTATCCCCTTGTAGATCGATGACCCTCAGCTCTTTGGCTATTCAAGGTTTGGATGTTTCAATATTCCATCCCCCATCTTTCTCTTGATCTTACAATTCGTCGAAACATGTTCCTATGAATTTGATGATTCAGATTCCTTCCAGCTCTTTAGCTCTTCGGGCTTCGAAAGTTTTAAACTTTTGTGCACTCATTCCTCCTAGAGCGTTTCCACCCGAAATTGATATATTTCCGCCATGCATCCTCCCAAATAATGGATGGTCCCAAATGACTTCAGGACTTTGGGACTTTTAGCAAGTCCACCCTCCTGCGCGTACACAACGTTAAGGCTCGTGCACTTCCGTCTGGATCCAACGACTATTGATCCTCTGCGCTCAAATCCAACGGATGGGATCTATTCCTCTCCTCTACACTTCCTCTGATCACTGGACACTGATCTGATAGTCCAGGATACTCTCCACAACCGATCTGATGGCTATTGTCACTCCTCCTACTGAGCTCTGGATTTCTTCTGGCTTACAAGATTTCTCAGTCTTCAAAGGTCTCGACCTTTTCTCCACCTATGAGTCCAATTCTCTTGGATCTCGTCTTTGTTTTTGAAAGAGTTATCTCTTATGAGCTTTAGGACTTTGAATAAGTCCTCCTCCTATGCACTCCTTGCATTATCTCTTCTGAGCTTGATCTCCTCAAAGATTTCGATCTCCGACGCACTCCTTGTGGTTCTAGGATTTTGTCAAACTCAGATCCAAAGGATTTCTTGAAAAGAAATTCTTCTCGTCCTCCAGGCATTCCTCCTGCTCAATGTACACCTTGCAGAACCCCTTCTTACAGAGTGTTCAGTAACTTTGTCCCTCTCTGAACTCAACAAAGAGTTCTTCTTGTGCACTCCTTGCACTTTTTTTTATGAAGGTTCAATGCTATCTCTCCTAAGCTTCTCTGAGGTTAACTCACCTCTGTCAACGCACTCCTTGTGGACTATGTGCACTCCTTGTGGACTATGTTCACTCCTTGCACTTAGAAACTCAAATGAGAGAAACAATTGAAAATTATTCGTTACTTCACCAGTTCACACATTCATTCATGAAATGCATAAAAACATATAATGAACACAAATACATAACCACACTATGTGCAGGAAAAACTGTTTTTCTATTATCTCTGTGTGTCTATACAGATGTTTGCAAAAACTGGACTGCAACAGAGTCCCAGTTATCTCAAGTTCTCCTAACCTAACTCTCTCTCGATATCTTCTTCTTCTATCAGACCTCTCTTGAGTTATGCTTCTCCTATCCGACCTCTCTACAAAGATCTCTCTCTCTCTCTCTCTCTCTCTCTCTCTCTCTTTACAAAATGAGAGCTCTACGAGCTTATCCTCTCCACTGCCTTAGTGTCATTATTGTCTCAGTTAAGACATCATACTCCTACAACTTCATTACATAAATGAAAAGTCCAGATCTGACTTAGACCAAGACCTGCTTACAATCAACCATTTAAGGCGACTTTGTCCACTACCTTTTTAAAGGTATGGCTTGGCATTTATCAGCCTTACAACAAAAATCTCTATAGGATCAGATTTTGAATTTAAAAATGGGAGGGTCAATGCCTCTCCTTCTCTGAAATGTGCGCTAATGTGATGGAATTTTGGCACATTGTTGAGGTGGAGCGATGCTCCTGCATCAATTTACATTGTTTAGACTCATTGAGTATGTAAAGATTGTAAAATCTTCCATCTTTAAATTTGTCATTATCAATATTCTTTAATAGTTTTACCGCACTTGTGATATTGTAATATCAGTACATTGATGCATTGATACCTATGATGCATTGCATTAGGGTAAAAAATAAATGATTGATTTCTCATTTTTATTGTTGACTAATGCTTTCATGCATTTCAAGCATTGATTCAAGTTTTCCATTTAACCCTATATTGTTGTCCCTTGCATCTAAATTTTTGCATTTGCTAAACAATCTTTATCCACAATGGATTTTAATTTAATTTGAGATTAAAAAAAAAAAGACACATTTCTTTTTCAATTTATGTAGTGACCAAGGCTCCACAAGGAAGGCAAGAGCACACAATTTCCTTCTTAGCATTTTATTTGGATTTTAACATTTTTTTCAATTTCTTTAGATAATTTTCAATTTTCTTTGAAATTTTAAAACAAAATTGTCGGATTCAATGTGTGTGAAACAATTTTTGCACACATATAATTGATACATATGGATAGATTTTTAAGGTACCGGATCTAATATATCAAATCGAAAACATAAATACTGCAGGAAAATACCATAGAACAACAAAAATATAGAGAACCACAACCAGATAATGATACCTTTATTGATAGGAAGTTGAGTTTGATTGCCTCTTCGAGGGGGCAACCTCCAACAGAGCAGTGCCCTTTTACAATAATTCTCCACACAAATTTATCATACCTCCTGATCTTATTTATACTAGTTTTACCTTCTAAAGAACATTCTAGAGGAAGATCCCTCTAGAAGTAGAAGCCTCTATTAGGTCTTCTTACATTGACTTGTTCACATTTATTTAAGAGGCCTTATTAATTAACTTAGGCAATTTTTTCATGGAAAATATATATTACTCTAACTAATAACTAACTAAGAGGGGTTAGGATCTAATCTTAACATGACCTCCTCCTTTAAAATCATCTTTGTCATCAAGGCTGAAGATGTCGAAATTGTTGCAGTATGGTTGCGGGTTCCCAAGTTGAATCCTATGGAGATGTGTCCTTCCACTTAATTAGTACATATTTAATAGTGAGACCATGCAAGTGACACTCACAGATGCTGAGGACGGTTTCGGGTTTCAGCCAAATGGATCCTTCCTCATCTGATTCTAATAGGATGGTTTGAAACCTACAATTTTGACCCACCACTTTCCTCAAACACGAAACATGGAATACCAGTTGTATTTTGGAGATAGTTGGAAGGAATAGTTTGTAGGAAAATGGACCAATATGTTTGATAATATAATAAGGGCCATAAAATTTGGGTGCCAACTTGTGACGACTTTGGGTTTTGAGGGAGGTTTTCTTGTAAGGTTGGATTCTGAGAAACACTTAATCACTTTATTGGAATACTGGATCGGAATGTTGCTTGTCATCTTGTTGCTTCATAATATTATAGGCCATATGGAGGTTATCTTTCAAAGCCTAGAGGGTACCTTCTCGACCTTGCAAAAAATTATCAAGAGCATGGACCTTGGATGTTCCTGGAAGATATCAAGTTATAGAAGGTGGTTGTTGGCCATACACTATTTCATATGGTGTGATTTTGGTTGTTGTATGATAGGAAGTGCTGTACCACCATTCTACCAAGGGTAACCATTGCACTCATTGATGTTGTTTATTTGACGAAAAGAAATGCAAGTAGGTTTCCAAACATTTATTGAACACTTCTGTTTGGCCATCCATCTGTGGGTGGTATGTTGTGCTCATGTTCAATTGTGTGCCCTATAAATTAAACAATTATTTCCAAAATGTGGGGTTGAAGGTCAGGTCACGATCAGACACAATGGAGGTGGGCATGCCATGCATTTTGAAAATATGATCAATGAAAACTTGTGCTACCATATTAGGCATAAAAGGGTGTGGTAAGGAGAAAAAATGGGCATACTTGGAAAGGAGATCAACCATGACCATGATGATAGAATTGTTTCCCACTCTTGGAAATCCCACTATAAAGTCCATGGAGATGCTAGTCCATATTGAAGCTAGAATGGGTAATAGATGGAGAGTGCATGGAGTCTTAAGAGTTTCACCTTTATTGTGTTGGAAAACATCACATTCTGTGACAAAAGTAAGGATTTCCTTCTTCATTCCTTCCTAGAAAAATGAATGATGAGCACGAGCATACGTCTTTTGGAATCTCGCGTGACCCACAAGAGGAGAGGAATGCAATTCATTTAATATACGGGGATTAAGTGCAGACGTTGGATATATAACCAATCGATCCTTATATGATGATATTTTCTTTCCAGGTGTAGCCAGCGAGCAGGTTCAGGTCCTCCTGAAAGCACTGAATTACCTGTGATATAGTTGGGTGGGTGAGCCACTCCTATCGAACTTCCTCAATCCAATTAGGAAATGGTAAGGATAAGGAAAATATGGAACCTTCATCCTCATATTGGCATGAAAAGGCATCAAATACTACATTGTATTTTCCTTTTTTATATGTGATCTCATAATCATAGCCCAACATTTTGGTCAACCACTTGTTTTGTTCTAAGGAGGATAACATCTGCTCTAAGAAATACTTCAGAATATGATGATTGGTTTTGACATGAAAATGGCATCCCAATAGATATGATTTCCAAGTGTGCACAGCATGGAAAGTGGCCATCATTTCCATTTCATCTGTAGATTTTCCTAGATTGTGGTTGCTTAAGGACTGGATGGTGAAGGCAAGAGGACTACCTTCTTGTGTTAGGACTACGCCAATTCTAGTACCTAAAGCATTACATTCCACAACAGAAAAAAAATTTGAAGTCAGGGGTGGCTAAGATGGGGGTAGTGCACATGGCCTGCTTTAAATATGAGAAAGCATGTTTTGTTGCCAGTGTCCAATGGAATGCATTCTTCTTAAGAAGGTTTGTCAATGGCTTGGCAATTTTTCTATAATGGTGGAAAAACTTCCTGTAGTATCCCACGAGCCCAAAGAAACCCTGGAGGCATTTCAAAGTCATGGGTCTCGATCAATTCTGCATAGCTTGAATCTTTTTGGGATCCACTCTTACCCCCTCATGTCCCATAATGTGTCCAAAGTATTCTACCTTGGTCGCCTCTAAAGAACACTTGGTACCCATTTTGTACCTATAGGGGTGAGGAGACTCACTGGCCTATAGGCGATGTATATTTTGTACTTTGTAAACATTTATGACACATTGGAGGATATATATATATATATATATATATATATATATATGGATACATATCTTTTGGCTCTTTGTTATGTCTACATGTGTTTATGTTTTTGATGGTTTATGATGTCTAATCTATATGCAGTGACTGATGTATGATGTTTATGTATATGTGATGATGTCTTGATGTGATAAATGCCAATCTAACACTAGGTTAGCCATATTATCTACTATTTGATTAAATTGTCATGGAATATGCGTAAATGTAATTGAATCAAAGTTTCGAGATAAGAGTCTAACTTGCAATTATTTGCGAAAGAGACAAGAATCACAGACACGGTATACATTCTTGAGCTGTAGGACGACAAGCTAGGAATCTAATAAAATGCTAAGGTGATGAATGTGGAGGTGACTGGTCTCGGTGAGGAGACCAATGAAGAAAACATATTCTACTTGTTTGTTGGTGGTTGAGCCCAAACATATGTCATTGGAGTGGAGCAGTTCATGTGAGGGGGTATAGAGGGCCCAAGCAGCCGAAGTGAGATTCTGTATCCAGCGGCTAGCACCATCAGTGTAACTAATGTGGTAGGCCTATGGATGATGCATCTTTCATTAACACGGATGGTATATCAGACATGAGGAGTGGAGGAGGAAAGCAATACTAAAAACTATACAAATGTGTACAAAGAAAATCTTAGTGTAGAATGGTTACGCTCCGGTGTAAAAATTATTTAAGTACAACCCGTTGACGGATTCTTTGAGAGGATAGCCTTCTGGAGAGGCCAGGATGTATGCACATTTAGTGAGGCAATAATGGACAATGTAGGGTCCATGCCATGATGATTCGAATTTCAGATGACCGAGAGTATCGTGGGTGATATCGTAAGCTAGGCCAAGATCTCCTTCATTAAATGAACGAAGGTTGACATGACGATCAAAGGTGGATTTGGACCATTTTTTAGCTGCCTCGTTGTTCTGTATTGAAGACCGACGATCTTCATCCAATGACTCTAAGGTTAACAAGCGATGCTCCATTGGTGCAGTTTTAGGTACTGGTTCGATGGAAGTGCGTAATGTGGGAATTTCGCACTCGATAGGGAGAGTGGCTTCGATCCCATGGATGCGATGAAATGGTGTAAAACCAGTGGCAGTTTTGACTATTGTGCGATAAGCCCATAATGTTGAAAACAATATATGATGCCAGTTGGTCTTATGTTTGTTGACGGTACATTGTAGCATGGTTTTGAGGACTTTTTTGACAACCTCGACCTATCTGTTGGATTGAGGGTAGTATGGGGAGGCGAACTCATGGGAGAAGCCTAACTTTGAGGAGATTTATGTGAAGATATCATTCTCAAAGTGTTTACCGTGATTAGATACTAACTATAGTGGAATTCCCAAATGGATAATGACGTGGTTGAAGAAACAATGTGTTGTTGTGTCAGCGGTATTGTTGAAGGTAGGCATGGATTCGGCCCATTTGGTAAAGTAATATACTGACCCAACGAGGTACTTGTGTCCATTACTAGATGGAGGATTGCAAGTCATAAAGTCTATGCCCCCTTTTGTAGAAGTGGCCCGCGGTGATGAATGGATGTAGAAGAGTGGGTGGCACTCATGCTTTGTTTTCAAAGAGATGGCATTTGTCACATCGCTTGACAGTGTGAATGCAGTCATAAAACAGTGTGGGCCAGAAGTATCCTTCTCGAATGATGTTTTGGGTGGTGGACATACCTGAGAGGTAGCCACCGCAAGCACCGCTATGGAAATCGTTCATGACTCTGTCGGATTTGTCGATGGTCAGACATCGACGAAGGATGGTGTCGACGCCATGTCGATATGAAATGTTATTGATGAGGAGATATTGAGGCACTTAATGACGAATGCACCAACGATCATCTCAATAGAGATGAGACCCAAACTTTTGTCTCTGAAGGTAGACGAGAAGGTCGACATACTAGGGGTTGTTCGAGGGGATGAAGAAGAGGTGTTTTTCGGGAAAATCCGTATTGACGAGTGAAGCTTTAGCATATGAGGTAGATGTCATGATGAGTTCGACGAGAACAAGTGATTTCTTGATTTTGGGAGTTTAGAAATCTAGTTCGTATTCCTGAAGGATGACGATCCATCGAGCAAATTTCCCATTAATATGTCATCGATTAAGTAAGTGCTACATGGGGTTAGAATCTCCTATGACCTTGGTAGTGCAAAGTAGGATATAGTAATGCAGTTATGAACTGCGAGGACAACTGCGAGGGCTAGTTTCTCATCATGATTGTATTTCAAGGGTGTTCCTGAAATATTTTTATTTACGTAGTAAATGACATGTTCTGACCCATCATCCTATAGTTGGACGAGGACTCTTGCTACTGAGATGGTTGAGGCTGATAAGTAGATGATGTAATCGCGGTCATAGTCTGGAGGACTAATCAAAGGGGTGTTGGATAGGGCCCCTTTTAAATCATCAAAATTGGTTTGAGCATGTTCATCCCATCAAAATGGCATATCATGACGTAGTAGGTAGAGGAAACCATGCGCGCGGGTGGCATAATATGGGAAAAAGCGACATAAAAAGTTATCTTTTCCTTGTAGGCTCTACAATTGGTGTAAATTCCAAGGTGGTGGAATTTCTGTGATAGCTTAGACTTTGAGGGGGTCCACCGTGATGCCGTGTTGGGAGACAATGAACCCAAGAAGGCACCCGACGATGAAATTAAATATACACTTGCAGGGGTTCAAGCAGATAATGTATTGGCGACGACATTGAGAAATGATGCGTAATTTGTCTAAATGCCGAGTTCGTTTCTTGGATCGAGCTGTGAGGTCATCCAAGTAAGCGAGGATGATGCAAGCAAGATCATGGAAAACATAAGGCATGTCTCGTTGAAACATAGAACCTGTGTTTTTTAGTCCAAAAGGCATGACATGATAAGCAAACGTACCCCATGGGGTAGTAAAAGTGGTTTTATATTGATTTGTTAGACGGATTTGGATTTGATTGTAGCCGGAGAGCCCATCCATGAAAGACAATGCCTCATAGCTGGCACAATCATTGATAATTTGGTCAATGAAAGGGGTTGGAAAATTATCTTTAGGATAAGCATGGTTGAGATCGCGAAAGTCGGTGTAGACATGAATAATGCCTTGTTTTTTATTAACGGGGACGGGGTTGGAAACCTATGAGGTATACGCAATGGGATAAATGAACCCTGTAGTGCGTAATTTGTCAATTTCGGTTTTGATAGCCGCAACTTTGGATGGGTGAAGTGGGCGCCGCTTTTGACGAACTGGGGCAACATCTGGCCATGTGTCAATGCGATGTTCGACTATAGAAGAATCGAATTTGGGCATCTCCGTATATGACCAAGAAAAAATATCCTAGTATTCCTGAAAGAGATATTTGTAAGCCGTCAGTTCCTTAGGGGAGCATGCAACACCAATGGTGATTTCTTCTATGATTCTTGGTTTGATGGAAATGTCGATTTTGAAGGTGGGGGAGATATTGGCCATGTTGCCTTCTTCAAAAGCATCTGGGGTAGGGATAGGGTTGTTGAACCAGTTTATATGCTCTCACGGAATAAAATCCTTGGTTTCGATTACACATATGGAGGCTTGGCTAGGAGTGTCAAAGGATTCTTGTGAGAGAAAAAGTGCTCAGTGATGGAGCAAATTCCATGGGAAATTGGGGGTAGTGAGTTCTTCTAGAATATCTTCGTCGTAGTGGAAAATGTGAGAATATAGGGGATTCAGGGAGGTGACGTGGGTGACGGTCACAGTGTTATTTTCCTCAAGTGGCAAAGACATAGAAGGGATATCACAACCATGTTTTGATGGCCCGCTTGACATAAACCAAATGTCCAGATACTGTGGGTGATAGACTGTGGTAGGGGTAAAGATTTCTTGTGGGAAATGAACCAAAGAATTGGTAGGATTTGGGGGAATAGCCTCAACCAGTCTATCTATGAACCATGGAGGGGTGGGAAGTGACTCAGGTTCAGGGGAGGTGATGTTGACAATATCTAGAGAGGGTGGTATTGGTATTGAGGTGGTTGGACATGGTTGAATATGGTTTGAATGATGACCTCGGTATTCTATAATCAAAGGACATCGATATGTGAAGTGAGCAAGTGAGTCATAGAGAGCGTAAGGGAATCTCATTCATACGGGGACTGTGGTAGAGACATAATAAATGTCGGTGACGTGGGTACCCGAAAGTGGTGGTGGAGAGGGATCTTGCTGAAATGTTTGGCATACTATCATTAGTGTCTCATGAAACTGAGGTAGAGCTGGACAATGATGAGTGTAGTGGCCATATTCTGAATAGTTGGCACAAGCAAATTTGGTTTGCATCCCTTTACTATCTGTAGTGGAGGACGTTGTAGTAGTACTAGATGTGTTGGGTGAAGCGGTGAGCGATGTGATTGCTTGAGGGAGTTGGACCAGATTGCGTAACTCGGGAAGAGAAGGACATCTGTTAGTGGGGTGTCCCTCTCTTTCGAATAGTGCACAAGGAGGTTAAACTCAAGGAGGAAGTGGAGTTGTGGGATCTTTCTTCTTTCGTCCATCCCTAGTCGTGGCAGTGATGCTGGCAGTGGGGGGTGAGGGTGGTGCGACCAAAGCCTGCACTAGAATCTGCATCAGGATTACCTATGACTAAGGAGGGAGGGATGGTTGAGGAACCATTTCAGGTGGGTGTAGATACCATACAAGGATGGAAAGCACCATGTTGGGAAGGGTAAGCGTCGTGACTACCTGAAATGATTGAACTCCCGGTGGGGTGTAAAAGAAGGGAATTTGAGTAATTGCTTGAGGGATTATCTCCCAAACTGGGATTTTCCCCTAGAGGAGGGGGAAATCAAGGATAAGTGGTCCAGTAGGGTTTTCAAGAAATTCTTCAGGTAAAATTTCTTCAACTTGTGGAACTTCTAGGTGTGAAGAGGCCTCGGTGGGAGGAAAGGTGTCTCCAGTGTCAGTTCCATTGGAAGATACAACACACACTTGTGTTGAAGGGTGTATAAGAGGTGGTGCTCCATGGTATGCCCCCAACAAGGATGGGTCCTTGAAAATTCCGGGGCCCATTTCAATGAGTGAATAAGCATCTGAGCTAGTGTGGGCAAAAAGTAAGATGTTATCGATGTTGCCAGAATGGTTAGGCTTGTAATGTTGGATTTGGTCGATGGTGACAATTTTCCCGTTGTGGGGGAACATCATCGTTCGAAACATAGAAGAGGCTACTTCCTTCATGGCGTACATTTAGCTATGTCTAAACAAGATATTTTAATTGAATGAGGCATTGATAACCTCAATGTCGATGAGTATGCTTTTGCCTCTGAGTTTGTTGGGGACATTTTGGAAGAGCCCTTCAGGGGAGGATGGTCGACCATCATAGGATCTCAAGGTGATGGTGGATGGTACTAGCTCAGGGGAGCCACGTTTCTTCCATACAGTTTTGGACATGATGCATATGGATGCACCTTCATCAATAATACACCGATGAACCATGATGTTCTGAATCTTGACTAGTATCTGGAAAGCTACCAGGGCAGGGAGACATGGTTCTCCACTATCTATATCAAATGTGATGAGTCTAGTATCAGCTGGGTCACCTGCCCCTAAGGTGGAAGGTAAGGATTTCCATTGAGAGGGACAGTTTTGGATGACCTCCAAAATAAACATGGTTGCAGGAGACTGTGCCAAGTCATTGACCAGATTGTAATTGTGTGTTGCCCTAGCCTGAGGGTTATTGACATTCCATCATAACTAAATGCAAGGGATACGAATTGTAGGTTCAGGGGTAGGGCATGGAATCATCAAGGGTTGTCTGGCTGTAGCTGGATCTGCTTCTGAGGTGTTTGGAGTAGATTCAGGGGGTGCATTGTATTGACGATCGTGCATTTGCAAAATAATTTCTTCTTCGCTAGTGAGGAGGATATCGTGATCCACCGATTTGACAGGGTGGAGGGGCCCTGGGTTTTGATACTGTCTCATTTGTGGTGGGGTAGGATGTACCTCCTATTGGTTATTCATCACACCTTGGTGTGGAATAGGGTTTTGTAATATGGTCGGGGGTGGCTGTTGCAAATACAGTTGTGGGGCCTACTGAGGGGTAGGTGACGCTGGAGGATGTGGCGCGTTCATGAATTCTTTCATCCGTTTAAAGTCGACAATTTGGGGGAAATGGTGATTATAATGTCCATTCTCACCGCAAAGAGAAAAAGGGAAGTTCGTTCAGAGATTGTTGTTGTTATTCCTCCCTTGGCATTTGTTGTTATTGTCCCCTTGGGGGTTCTGGTTACCTTGATTCTGGTTGCCCCCAACAGGTTGGGTTTGTTGGGGGTTATTTCCACCTGGTCCTGGGTTATTATTGTTTCAGTTGTTTCCTTTATTCTTGACCTTATTCAACTGATGGGATGGATTTTTCATATTTAACTGCTCAAAAGTATGAATTTAATGAATGGGAGAGGGTTTAACAAAGTTAACGCTGGCATGTGGTTGTCCATGTCAAGGAGCAACCAACTATGGAGGACCAATAAATGAAAAATATGGATTGTTTTGTGGCAACAATACATAGGGCGCATTGGAATGTGAAGCACTTTCAATGGTGCCCAACTTATATGCTGAGGTAGAAGGGGAACTTGAACTTGGTTGAGAGGCTGAGGGCATTATGGGTGTCGGTAAGGGTCCACTCATGGGTGGAGGGGGAGCAACAGAATATGGATGTTGGTAAGGGGGAGGAGGGTAATAATATGGCCCTCCATATGGTTGCATATATTTAGGTGCGCCATATGCATGTTGTGGTTGGATGTAACGGTTGGGGTGTGTTGTGGTACCAATCAACCCATCCACGGCGTGAGACATTCCAGGTTTGTCCTAGCCAAATGGTACGGGTATGGGTGCATCAGGTATTATTGTGTATAAGTAACCCGACTGAGCATAAATGTGGTCAAACTATTGGGCCTCGCTAATGGCTTCCTCTTCGTATTGGGGGAAGGTGGATGCCACATCTTTGGCAAAGATAAAGACGAGTGATTTTAAAAACCAATTGAGACGTTGTTCTTTGGTGGTTTCTACTTTACATAAACTATGTCATCGATGCCATTCGTGAATGTGGTTGGCAATATGCATAGCTGAGGTTTGTTTTCACTTGGAGAGAAATTCTAAACCAGTGTCATGACGAACTGGTAGTTGGAAAAAGGCCAAAAAGGCTTTGGCCAAAGATTCAAAAGTCACATGAGACCTTGATTTTTCGTCCACATACCATTTGGCTGATGGACCAGTGAGTGTTAATTAAAATAACCTTAAGCATATGGAGTCATCCATGATGTTGTGTGAAAAACACCATAAGTGGAAGGTCATAACATGGTTGGTGGGATCTTCCCCTGGTTTTCCTTCAAATTTTGGAATATTTGAAGGTAGCTTGGTAGGCATATTGGGTCATGTGGGGTCATGTAAAATGGGATCATTCGTGAGTTTAGTCAAATCAAGAATGTTGAGAGAGGCCAAGTATGGCATGGGGATATTTGGTGGAGGATTAGTTCCAGCCATGGTGTGAGAAGGTAGTGGACCTGACCCTTGAGAGGGATTTAGTGGGGTTGTACTTCTCTTTGAAGAAGAAGTTTCCCCCCCACCTCTTTGTGAAGGAGAGCTAGTGGATGGATGTCCTTGGGAATTGGACCCAAGCAAAGTGGAACCAAGTAAATCAGATCCCAAAATAGTGGCGCTCACGGGGGTGTGAGACGGCTGAGTTGATGAGTCGACAAGACTAGGAACTCCTCCTAGAATAGGAGGGAGATTCTGCAAGCATTTGGAATGATAGGTATTTTTTGGGTCCCCTATGATGTCCGACTAGCAAAGTGAATGTGTGAAAATGGTGGTGAGAACAATAAATGAACAAGAGACTTGTATAATTTGGACCTTCACAAGATAATATAATTCACAATTGCATGTAATCAAATGAGCATCATACATAAATCAACTGTAAATAAGCATACATGTGGGTAGGTGGATTTTGTCCACGTGGGGGAACAAATAAAAAAAATGCTCGTGTCCTAAAAGACGTATTGTCCTTCCTCTCAAATAGCACTGGACCTTCTAAGAGCACTTAATAGTGGGGTCTGAAGCCACTGGAAGAGGAACTATTGAAGGATGAAATGATCTGTTATAATGAGGGGTAGAGGGTGCATATCCTGAAAGAGTTGGCGATATTTCCCAATAGCCACACAAAATCTAATCAAGGTGAAATTGCATCCCACAATTTCCACCTAGGTAGATGTCCTAAATTTGGTCACTATGTACCTCGTTCAAAGTGCAACATTTAGATTTTCAACCTCAGAAATGGGTGACGGGTTGGATCCCTTCCAAGAGTTGGGTGACTCAAGGGGGGACGCACATAACAATTGGAACTCAGTCTTCAACCCTTCAGGGGTATCTCCCTGCCTTGTGGTTTTGGAACACTTGACTTAGAGGATTTTAAAGTTCCCTATTTGTCAAATTTTAATGTTTGAAAATGTGAGAACCAAATAACGAGGGGTTATTTTGATGCCGACCCCTGAGATCCTACCTAGACTAAAAAAATCTTTCGACACCTTCTATGGAGGAAAACTTAGTGTGTTTTTGGAAAAGTTTTAGATGTGGTGGGCTGAGAGATTGGGGGTGTGAACCAATCTCATTTGAATCAAGTGGGTGTGGATAATTTCCAAAGAAGTAGTGGGACGTTTCGGATTTCCTTCCGAGAAATCCTACTTCAACCTCCACAATTCAAGATGGAAATTATGTGAATGAGGAGTGACTTTGTGTGTGAGCAAGTGAAATAATGTGCCAAAGTTTAATAAGTTAGGTGTGAATTTGCAACATGTGGACTTCATGTGGTCCTTACAAATATTTGTTACCTATCTTACAAAGTGTCATTAGTACAAACTTGTGGAATTTTAAAATCCCTAAAGAACTAGAATGTGGACACATGGGTCCTTACAAATCCTTTAAACTCCCTAATGTTGTTTACACTAAGAAAGATTGAAAAACTATCCTATATTGAAACCATGTGGGCATGTATGGGCCCATTACTTTGATATTTAAACTCCCCTAGTGATGTAAACTAAGAAAGAAATTTCAAGAAACTATCTTAAGTTTGCAACATGTGGGCATGTATGGGCCCTTTACAACTTTAAGATGATTTACAAAAGAAACTAAGAGGAGACCTAGGGGGCCTTTGTCCTCTCCTAAAGATTTTGGTAAGGGAGGTGAAATGTCCCCTTAACCACCTTTCTGATTCTCAAGATTGCTCTATGGTGCGAGAGAAGAGTATACTCAATGATCAAAGTTAATTTCTGGTCTCAATGCAAGCATTTTTATATGTGATAGGAATGATCTCAACTTAAATTTTACAAACCAAACAAGCCATCCATGTGGCAACCAAAGTAAAAGAGGAGAATATATGGTTCTTTCTACCCCTTAAGTGCCTATGTTTAGCTAAAATTTCATATGGGAAAGGAGTCTAAGTGGAGTGCATGAGCATTACAAATTGCATCAAAGCAATAATTTGAAGGCTAGGGGCCTTCAAATCATCACAAAAACTCTTACAATTTTGAAACTCTGGAAATGTGCGCAGGTTACAATTATGACAGAGGTGCAGTGGGCACACAATGCATAGAGAACATAAGCCTTTTGGGCACACATTGTACTGAGTGCGCGTATGTGGGCTAGAATACCTACACACGTTTTGTNGGGGGGGGGGAGATTTTGAGTGAAATTCTCCTCCTCCAGCTCATAATTTGGCTTTTGACAGGTAAGGCTGGGTCGATTTCGGTACCTGCAAGACAAATGGATTAAAAATAAGTTCTCTCTAAGCCCAAATGGGGTGGAAATTGATACCTTTCCCCAGTATGGTCGCCAATCTGTTGTTCCCGTTTCATCACTTGGGTGAGAAAAATAATGGAATTTGCATGCCTGGTTGGGCCTGCTAGACAAGACATAATTTAGTGAGTGGATTAAACAAGCCAAACACATGAACTAAACACGTAAACAAAATAAAACAACTAATGAAATAAAAACTAGAATGCATAAGAAACTTTTATAACCATAAACAATCAACTAATGACCAAGATTATGCCACCAATGCATAACTATATTAGTTGGAAAAACACCGTAGAGAAAAATGAGGAATTATGAGTACTCTCTTCCTCCTTGGGAGGGCTCTTGAGTTCCCTAATGGAGATCTCTTCTTACAATGGAATAAAAATGGAAAATGATAAAGAAAAACAATGCCTATTCCCTCAAGAGGTGAGTGGAATGGCCTACTGCAATGATGCTTGAATACTCCTAGGAGAAAATAGGATTCTCAAGGGATAATTGAGGCAACATAATAATAATATGAAGATATTGGTTTCTTAGTGCACCCATGGCCTCCATTTATATCATTTCTCCAAGAAAAAATTTAATTGGTTCTTAGTGTGAACAAGGGGCCCTTTAGGGCACCATTTGGTCCTTGACCAACCCCCCATTTGGATTTTTCTCAGATCTGAAGTTTAAATCAAGTTGGGAGATGGTCCATAAGTGGTTGGGGGGGTGACAAGAACCAAAAATGTGTCGTTCACAGGAGTGCGCAGATTTTCTCGTACATAGTCGCGCATATGGCACATTGTGCACTCTACGATCTTCATTGGCCCGCGCACTGTGTGCGCGCTTTCTTTAGTGAGTTTGCGCATGTCAATTTTTTCCCAATTATATAGTTTTTTCCTTTTGAAATACATTTTGGTGCTATAGGTGAACTAATTGATGTTGGCATTGTTGTATTTCTGTAACCATTTGTGTGCAATGTTGCGGACGAAATTTCAGTGATAACATTAGGAGCTACAATTACAACTAATGGACCCAAGCCGACATAAATAAAATAACAATGCTAATGTAATATGCCTGAATTAAGGGGTAATGTGCCACTATTTAGGGCTTAACATTCCCCTCCCCTTCAGACAAGTGTTGTTTGCAATGCTTGAGTAATTTTGGATGCTTCTGTATAAAAGAATCATCTTCCCAAGTGGAATCTTCAACATGTAGTTTCTTCCACTTAATGAGATACTTTGAAATGGATCTATACCTCACTTGGAGAATTCTTGTGTCAATGATAGCTTCAAGCTCCAATATGATTTTTCCTTCCTCATCGATTCCTAGAAATATATTTTGAACTGGGATCTTGTCACCTATAAACTTCTTTAAGCATGAAACATGGAAAACTGGGTGTACTCGCAAAGATGCAAGTGACTCCAATTTGTATGCCATAGTAAAAATCTTTTGCAACACCTTATAAGGGCCATAGTAATTTGGTCATAATTTATTATTTTTTTTAGCTTGCTTGAGGGACACATGTTTGTATGGTTGTAGTCTTAAAAATACCCAATCCCCTACTTCAAAACTTCTTTCACTATGATGTTGATCTTCTTGTTGTTTCATGCAATTATGTTCCATGGTCAGGTTATCCTCTAAGAGTTGGAGAACTTGTTGTTGATGCTCGATGTGATATTCCATTGCTTGAACCTTATATTTTTGTTTTAGAGAAGAAGTGATGGACGGTGGGTGATATCCATAGAGTGCCATAAATGGTGTCATTTCTGTTGTAGTATGAAAGTAAGTGTTATACCACCATTCTGCCAAGGGTAACCACTTGAACCATTATGTTCGTTTATCAAAGAAAAAGAAATGAAGGTAGCCTTCCAGTCATTTGTTCACTATCTCGGTTTGTCCATTAGATTGAGTATGATAAGATGAGCTATAAGCCAATTGAGTACCCAAACAAGAAAATAATTATGTCCAAAAATGTCCAGTGAAGATGGGATCTCTATCACTTAAAATAATCTTTAGGCTTCCATGTAGCTTTTGAGTTGTCTCCATGAATGTGGTGGCAACTATACTGGCTTTGAAAGGATGCAGAGAGAGTGCACAAAACTTTGCATACTTGGTCATTCTATACAAAATCACCATGATGGCACTCTTTCCTTCATACTTTGGTAACCCTGTGATGAAATCCATGGAAACCTCCTCCCAATGATGACTTGGGATGGATAATGGTTATAAAATACCTGGGGTCTTAATTGTTTCCACCTTATTCTGTTGGCAAACCAAACATTCTTCCAAAAACCTTTGAACATCAGTTTTAAGGCCATCCCAAAAAAATTCCTTCTTGACCCTATGGTAGGTTTTCAAAAATCCTGAGTGCCCTCCTATTGAAGAGGTTTGCAATTCCAAGAGTACATTTTGTTTGAGTTGGGAGTTCGTACATAAATATAAGCAATCTTTATACCATAGTGAATAATTTTTCCATGTAAATGTATCTGATGCATTGTTATCCTATTGCAACCTTTGAATGAGAGTCCACACATTTTCTTCATTCTTCCATTCATCCCTTTCTTCTATTATCCAATCAGGTTGGATGATCAAGATAACACAGAGAAAGGCCTCAACATCTTCATCCTTTCTTGACAGTTCATCTACCACAACATTTTTCTTCCCTTTTTTGTAGATGATTTCAAAATCATAGCCCAACATCTTGGTCACCCATTTTTGTTGTTCTTTTGAAGATATTCTTTGTTCCAAGAAGTATTTAAGACTATCATGATCTATTTTGATTTTAAAGTTCCTAACAACTAGTTAAGGGTGTCATTGTTTCAATGCATGTAGTATTGCCATCATTTACTTCTCATAAATGGGTTTGCGTAAGTCCTTTCCTTTGGGTGGCTCACTTTCAAAATCAAGGGGCCTTCCTTATTGCATTAGAGCATCACCAATGCCATTTCCTGAGGCATCACATTCCACAATAAAGGTTTTTGTGAAGTCTGGTGTGGTCAAGACATGAGCTATTCACAATGCCTTTTTAAGTTGTTCAAAATCTTGAGTTGCCTCTAGAGTCCATGAAAATGCATCCTTATTAGTTAATGTTGTTAAATGTGTTATTCTTCCATAGTTCTAAACAAATTTGCAGTAGTAACCTGTCAAATCAAAAAATCCTCTAAGATTCTTCAATGTTTTGGTAATCGACTTGTCCATAATGGCCTTAATATTGTTAGGGTCTACCTTGACACGTTCAAGAGATAAAATATGACCCAAATAATCTACCTCCTTCACCCCAAAGAAACATTTGGATGGTTTTGAATATAGTTGTTGATCCTTTAGTAGTCGTAACACCCTTTCAACATGTCTAGCGTGATCCTCCCAAGACATGCTATAAGTTAGTATATCATCAAAAAATACTAACTCAAATTTTTGAAGGAAGGGATTGAAAATGGAATTCATCAACCCTTGGAATGTGGAAGGTGCATTCATAAGGCCAAAAGGAATAACCAAAAATTCATAATGGCCTTCATTAGTTCGAAATGTTGTTTTTGGGATATATGCTTCCTTCATTCTAATCTGATGATACCATGAATGAAGATCCAACTTTGTGAAGTAGATTTCTCCATATATTTCATTTAACAATTCATCAATGATGGGAATGAGAAACTTATATTTAATAGTGATCTAATTGAGATCTCTATAATCTGGAAACATACGCCATGAGCCCTCTTTCTTGAGTACCATTACCACCAGTGAAAAGTAAGAACTTTGGCTAGGTCTAATAATGCCAGCCTATAACATTTCTTCAACCATACACTCAATTTCACTCTTCTAGGAATAAGGGTATCTGTAAGGCTTGTTGTTAGGAGGAACACTCCTAGGAATTAGGTGAATATCATGATCATGATTGTGAGTGGGTGGAAGACCTATGGGAATATCTTCAAATACTTTGGAATGCTTATTAATGATCCCTTTGATATCTAGGCGAATAGATGTCTTAAATGTTTGAACATCTAGTGAGAATAGTTATACAATTACATCTTGATGCCCCTTTTTCAATAATTTTTTCATACCATTAGAGCTTATCACCTTACTAGGTTTCCTTGTGATACCCCTTAACTCAATTTTCTTTCCTTCCAATCAAAATTTCATGAAAAGTTCTTGAAAATTAAAAGCCATTATTCCCAATGATTGTAACCATTGGAATCCTAGTACGACATCAACACCACCCATGGGTATAGAAATCATTGGACTATTAATTACATATTCCCCCATAGTAAGATTGATATTATGGCATTTTTTTGAGCAATTGATAGTTCCTCTAGTGAAATCATTACTTGAAACTTAGGCGTTGCATATATAAAACAATTGAGAGATTTGGCTAATTTATAGTGAATGAAATTATGAGTACTACCAAAATCAATTAGGACTATTACCTTTTTCTTTTTTATATATCCTTCGATCTTGAGGGTTTGAGGAGTGCAAATTCCAACCAATGCATTACATGATGTGGTGGGAGTCAACTCTTCAGAATAAATCTCTTCTACGTTTTCATATTGACATGGTTCTTGTTCCTCTTCTTCTTCCTCTTCACAATCTATGTAGAATAATTTCTTCTCACCACACTTATGTCCCTTACTGTACTTGATGTCAAAATTAAAGCATAAACATTTTCTTTTCTTTCCTCCAATTGTTGAGGTGTCAACCTTGTAGGTTGAGGTGTTTTAGAAGAAGGAACATTATTCTCTCAATACATGTTAGGAGTGGTCCTTCTAGTAGCCATAGCCATATTTTTATTTTCAACATTTCTCGCCACCCTAAATGCATTCTCCAATGATTTGGGTTCCCAAAGGAGAACCTCATGTTGAATGTTACCCTTTAAAGTTCCTATGAATACATCAAGCAGGTGCTCATCTAGAATATTTGTTACCTTTATATTCAATATTTGAAAGTTCTCAATGTGCTTCACAATTAAACCCTTTTGCTTGAGATTTAACAGTTGGCTAAATAAGATATTGCTCCTTATATCCTCACAGTGTGATATCAATTATTCTGTGAAAATTGTCCAAGTGAAAAGTGATTTGTGAGAACAAATCCATCGATGCCACACAAATTGATTGGGTTCTAAATATAAAGACACAATTCATACCTTTTGTGTGTGTGGAACATCATGTAGATCAAATAACTACTCCATCTAGAGTATCCATGTGATTGGATCCTTGCCATCAAACTTACTCATATCGATCTTAGTAAAGCGATTAGTCTTCAACCCAAAGTTGGAGTTTCTCAAGTCTTGATTCATCTTCCTTTTGTCCTCATCATGAATTTCATGGGATACATTTTCACTTTCAGGCGACCTCTCTATTAGGAATTTTTGCAATCCTTCCATGATCTCCCTTTTTAAACCATCCATCTTAGTATCCATTATTGCTTCCAACTTAGCTTCAGTTGACTCTATCATCCCTTGTAGTTCATATTTTGTTACTGAATTCTTTTGTAAATCATTTATGTCCCTGCACATTTCTTCACCTTCATCAAGAGTCCAAGTAGGACTATCTGAAGGCTTATTTGGTATAGAAGTTACCTATTTTGGTGGCATTCTGGCCAAGTATCACTACAAGGTATAAATTCATAATTGTCTTAGGCAGAGTTCCTCACAGACAAGGGAGTGTCAGGTGTTATAGATCTCTGATATAAATGCAGGGTCCAACAATAGTATTTGGCCCAATATCTCAGGGAACTAACTAAGGAGGTTTGATCATTCCCTTAGCCATACTATGACTACCTAGGTACTAGAGAGTGATCTCCCTGAGTTTTGTTCTCGGTGTACTATAGCAACAATATGGCCAATAGGTTTACTTGGTAAGTCTCAGAATTCTTAGGGGTCTTCTGATATATGCAAGGTACATGGGAGCTTAGATCCGTAGTAGTTTTTTCTAATGCAAAACCATTTGAAAGGGGCCTTCAGATATACTCTAGGTACGTGGAAGAACCACACAGTCCCCGGGTTGTAGCGCTGAAAAGTAACAACATATCCTAGGTTTAGAGACACTGGAATAAGTTTGTACCAAAAAATCCATAAGATTCTCTCAAATTTATGTGATAGTACTTTTATACCACTTTATTATACCTTTTGAATCACCACAATTGAATCTTATAGTCAAAAGATATGCAAATTTCCAAAACAAAATGAACCTTTTAAACCTTGATTTGGATGTGTTTCTGCTAGATGATCTTTCTTCTGTTGTATCTCCAAAATTTCGTCCCTTCTGGGTCTGAAATTGCGTTTTGTAGTTCTATGATACATATTCTCTACAATGCCACAAGTCTGATCAAAATTGTATGTTCCAAGTGGAATTTATGGTAACTTCCGCACACCTTGCTGATTTTTGGCCCTTCTAGGAGAGCATACTTGTAAATCATGCTAAGAGAACAATATAAGATATTTGATTTTGAAACTTGCACAAGAAATACTAAAGAATTTCCATTTTAAAATTCAACTGGTCTCACTTAATTTTGATATTCCCTGAAAAATATATCATTGTTTTACCTAGAACCCCTGTTTGAGACTAGTTAATATGACTAGTATGCTACCTTATCGTACACAGGGTGTATCTATAAAATTAGGATGCTCCCGAATATGAAACTTTTATCATATCTATCTTGATAATTTCTATGAATATTCTCCATGTTTCAAGGTCTGAAACGTCACAGAAAAATTTTATAGAAAAAAATTTGTGATGTCTAAATTCAAGATGATTCCAGAACCCGATCTTACACAGGCTATATCTCCGAAAGTATAAAGCATCAATAGCTTAAATGTTAACCCCAAGTACCTTGATCCGTCTACTAAATATCCTCCAAGGCATTCCTTCTTAAGCATAGTAGAAAACAATTCATATCAAAAATTCCAAGGTGTCTAAGATGCAGCAATGAAACCCCAAGACCTTGAGCTCTGATACCAAATATTAAGAGCCAAATATCAAAATAGCATAAAAACCTCAGAATAAGCACTCAATGCCTTGAAAATAGAGAATTTTAGATAATAAGACTCTTCGAGGGGGAAACCTTTTTATACACCACATTAATTTACAAGTACCAGATGACTCCAAATGAAAAGCTCTCCTTGGTATATATAAGAGACTAGGAGGTACAATTACAACTAATGGACCCAATATAACATAAGTAAAATAAAAATACTAATGTAATATGCCCCAATTAAGGGGTAATGTGCCACTATTTAAGGCTTAACAAAAATCCCAAGAAACCTGTAGCAGGCTCATAGAATGGAAGGATATTCATTAATTATCCTCTGAGACCCTACCCCCATCTTCAAATAAGAAGAGAATCAGAGATCTATGACTATTGAATGCGGGGACGAAAATGATCATGGATATCAAGAATACCCAAGAGTAGGTTAGTACAACAAGAAAAGAACTGTGGAAGTCTTCCAACAACATACTCGCACAGTTCAGGATAGACCCCCTGAGGGATTTAGAAAAGGCATGATCGACTCAAACAATGGTAGAAGACGTGGAAATCAAGAGGAATATTAGCATGAAGTCCATTTGAGTAATCAATGAAATTAGCCCGGAAGTTATAGAGGAAAGGTTGATATAACCTACCAAGTTAATTTTGCTAACTAAATATTTTGTGCAACTTGTTGAACAAAATTTGAAAATCGAAATTATTATTCCCATTTGAAAAAATGAAATAGACCTTGAAAGGACACAACTATGATGAGTGTATTCTATACTTGAGGAATTCAAGACATGGCAAAGCTTCATAGACAGAAAATTGCAATTGCCAAGGCCCACTTGATTATCTCATTGTAACTTAATTTTGCAAAAAAATCATAGTTGTGTAATAATTGTAATATCTTAATCGAGAAAGAGAATGAAAAATTGCTTCAGTCCTCGGACCATTTGGCAGTTACAAGAATATGAAAATATCCTCTTTGTTTTCTATAAAACAAATGAATGTAAAGAAGGGAGGAATTTTGTGCTTTTGAATTCGGATAGTATTACTACATTCATATGAATAAAGAGCAAGAGGCATTTTGTGGAGACTAGTGATTTTGGTGAAAGTGGTTGAGATTTTTCTTAAGGACTTTATTGCTTATCTATGTCTTATGGGTTTATTTTTGTGAACTACTTCTGTAGTTTTCTATCAAGCATGGATTATTGTTTGTTTCCTTTATTAAACGCAATCATAATGTTATTAAACCTGGGCATAACTTTTGGTGAACTTGTTTAATTACATTACAATTTTATTCATCACTCGAATGTATGAGCTATTTATTGTTCGGATGTTATCTGTCCTGAATGTGTTTAATCTTAATTAGCTAGCTCCTTATCAGGATAGGTTCAGTTTAGTGTAGAACTTAATCTTAGCTTAATTTCAATTAGCATCATTTTAGTTTAATTTTATATTTTAATTCATGTGAAAACCTTTGGTTCTCAGATTCATATTTAGATAGTTAGTTAGTTATATCGGTAACCAGTCCAACAATCTGGTTGGATATGATAATCCAAATGAGAGTGCATCTAATTGTGATCTTCCATTGGGCATTTTCCCTTATCTTCTTGAACGGTTCATTATGGCTCGTTAACACTAGGTGCACACAACACTATGAAATGTATGCACCATTTCTTTGATAACAATCCTCACACACTACTTAGGTGTGCACACAACCAAAACTTGGTGCTAGTTGATCACCAGTCTGTATGTACATTTACATTTACAATTGGTACCAGTGGATCACCATGCTACATGTACAATTACAAATGGGGTTGGGATTAGGGACATTGCATTCCCCTCCCCCTTATTTATGCATTGTCCTCAGTGCATTATATACACATGTACAGACAAAATTTCAAAAATATTAAAAAAGACGTGGGTACTCTACTCGCATAGCATCCTCGCTCTCCCAAGTTGCATTCTTAGGACCGTACCAGGTCCATTGCACCTTTACTAGCTCCATGACTCAATTCCAGAGCTATTTGATTTTCTGACTCAATATGAAAACTGGTCACACTAGAAAATCTCCTTCTGGCTACACCTTAATCACATTCCAATCAATAATATGATTAACATCAGGTACATATTTTTTAATAAATGATACATGGAAAACATTATGAATACACAAGGATGCAGGAAATGTAAGCATATATGTGATAGGACCAATCCTCTCAAGGATTTCAAATGGTCCAGAGTAGCATGGTGCCAACTTATAACAATTTCCCAAATTTAGGGAATTGCATCTAGATTTCACTTTCAAGAATAGATGGTCACCAACTTTAAACTCTCTGTGGGTTCTACCTTTATCTTCACAACTTTTCTACCTTTCTTGGGAAGCCTTTAAATTCTCCCTTATCTTTACCATCTTCTCATCCATTTCCAAGAGAAGATCTGGCCCAACCACTACGTGATTTTTCGGGTTGTCCCAACTAACTCGTGTGTTGCACTTTCTACCATAAAGTGCCTCAAAAGGGCTCATCTTTAAATATGCTTGATACCCATTGTTGTAAGCAAACTCTACAAAGTGAAGGTAGTCTTCCCATTTTTATGGTTTATCCATGACATACATCTTGAGCATATCTTCAATCACCCGATTTACCCTCTTTGTTTGTCCATATGTATCAAGGTGATATGTTGTGCTAAAGTTCAGATTTGTCCCAAATCCTTTGAATATCTATTTCCAAAAGTTCGATGTAAACATGGAATCTTTGCCATACACAATTGTCTTAGGTACACCATGCAACATAGCAATTTCTTGCATGTATATTTCAACAATGTTGGTTTCCTTGTGCGCTGACTTCATTGGAATAAAATGGGAAACTTTAGTAAGCTTGCACACCACTACCATAATAGAATCATGTTGTTTAGTAGTCCTAGGTAGCTTAGTAATTTGAAATCCATGGTTACAACTTCCCACTTCCACTCAGGAATGGGAAAAGGTTGTAGCAAACCAGTTGGATGTCTTTGCTCATCCTTGACCTTTTGACATTCAAGGCATCTATCAATAAAAATCATCAACCTCCTTTTTCATGCCTAGCCAATAGTATTACATTTTTACCGCTGCAATTGTCTTCTAGTATCTTGGGTTTCCAACATAAGAAACTTTATGCATCTCTGAGAATAAAATATTTTTCAACTCCTGAACATTTGGCACATAGACTCTTCACCTATACGTGAGGATTCCATCCTCTTTTAGCTCATAACCTTCCAATTTTTGTTGTGACATACCTTGTTGTAAATTCATCTTTATGTTCACATAGCGCCGATATGATTTGGAAACCTTTAAAATCCTTTCACTCAAATATGATTTCTACATGCTAATGGTTGTAGCATGCATTTCACAAACCCTCTTGTTGAGTGCATTAGCCACCTTGTTCTCTTTTCCTCTAATATGTTTTATGTCAAAGTCATACTCACTGAGGAATTCTAACTACCTTCTTTGTCTAGAATTTAAACTTGGTTGTCCAAACAAATACTTTAGAACACTATGGTTTGTTCTTAGTTCAAATATTTTACCCATGAGATAGTGAAACCGCATATTCAAGGCATGCACTATGGTTTCCAATTCTAAGTCATCAATAGGATAGAGCATTTCATGCTCTTTTAACTTTCTTGATTCATAGCATATCACATGCCCATTATGACTAAGGACTCCATCGAGCCCTTCCTTGCATGAATCCATGCACACAATGAAGTCTTCATTAGGATAAAAAATCTCAAAATTGGCACACTTGTCAAGAAAATCTTCAAGTGCTGAAAACTTCTTACACAATCATAAGTCCACTCAAATCACACACCTTTATTTTGCAAGGATAGAATTAGGTGCGTAGTTTTTTAGAAGCCTTCAATAAACCTTTTGTAATAACTTTCAAGTCCCATGAAGGACCTCACCTCTGTGACATTTCTTGGTGTGGGCCATTCCTCAATGGCCTTTATATTTTTTTGATCCACAACTATTCCTTCCTTGGAAATGATATGACCCAAATAATGAATTTTTCACTGGTAAAATGAGCACTTACTAAAGTTTTCATACAATTGATGCTCCCTCAATACTTGTAGCACCATCATCAAGTGTTGCTCGTTCTCTTCTTCAGACTTTGAGTAAATAAGTGTGTCATCTAAAAATACAATGAAAAACTTAACTAAGTAAGTTCTGAAAGATCCATTCATCAAACACATGAAGACAATTGGTGCATTTAACAACCCTAATGACACCACCGTGAACTTGTAATGTTCGTACCTCATTCTAAAGGAAGTCTTGTTGGTGTCTTCTTATTTAATTATCAATTGGTGATGCCCATATCTGAGATCAATCTTTGAAAATATATGTGTGCCCCTCAGCTGATCAAAGAGGTCATCTATCCTTGGAAAACGATACTTGTTCTTTACTGTTACTTTGTTCAACTGCCTGAAGTCAATAAAAAGCCTCAACATACCATCCTACTTCCTCAAAAACAATATCGACGCACCCCAAGGAAACACACTTGGGCATGTATACCCCTTCTTCAGAAGATATTCAAGTTAAATATGCAATTACTTAAATTCTGGCATACTCATGCTATAAGGAGTCTTGGATATGGGAGTTACTCTCGACATCAGATTTATAGAGAAATCAATATCTCTTTTTGGTGGCAACCCTGATATATCTTTAAAGACATCCTCAAATTATTTCAATACTGCACAGTCTTCAACATTTGGCACTTTATCCTCAGGTGCCTCCTCCATGTGCGCTGCAAATACTTGACATCTTTTCCTATATATTTTCTTCAATTGCAAGGATGAAACTTCTCTAATAGTTACAACTCTTGGAATTCCTTGAAATGTTCTTAATTTTTGTTCCTCATCCAAGCAAGTAAATTCCTTATTGTACCATTCTAGAACAACATGATGTTGGTCCAACCAATCCATACTAATGAGGCAATCATAAGAGCCCAAAGGTATGATATTCAAATAATCTTTTGTGTGCAGTCCATTCATTTTCATTGGACATTCCTTAACCATCTCATTAATTCTCCTTTTTTCCCTTGTAGCTAATTGGACCAAACAAGGTTTTCCAAGCTTGATTCATGGCAATTGGAATCTTTCCACCATCTTAGGGTCTAGATAACTATGACTAGCTCCTAAATCAATTAAAATAGCAATGGGTTGGTCATTAATCTTACCTTCCACTTCAATCATGTGCGACTGAAAATCATCTTGCTTATTATCCAAATCTACATAAATCCTAGGTACATTTATGCCCATGTTGTCAATTTCCACATCTTGTTGTACACTATGCACAGTCCTCGCTTTTTCACCTCATTGAGGGAAATATATGTACATATGATCTCTTCCACAACCCCAACATTGAATACATTATTTCCTTGTTTTTTTCCCCACTGTCTCTATCATTATGGGATCCTTGCGATTTGGTTATCCTTGCGCAATATTTCTGAAAAAATGGTGGCTTAGTCCCCTTCTTCCTCTATTCCACCTTTTTTTTCATCTTTCCTTCCCAAGCCTTTTGGAAATTCGGTCTTCCCCTTTGCTAATCAAAAAAACATTTAGAACACCTTATGGTTTCCTCCAATTTCTTTTGGTCATCATATTGTATCTTATCACTTATAAATGAGGGCATCCCACTTAGGTACCTTTGAATTTTAAGTTGCTCATCCTTGATGAATGCAACATATTTTAAAAGCTCTAAGAATTTCCTTTCATACTCATCTATTGTCATACTCCCAAGCTTGATTTCAAAGAAATCCTTCATTTTCTTGTCATACTACCTCTTGGTTAAGTACTTCTTTTGAAAATACCTCTTGAACTCCCTCCAAAAAACCTTATTTTCATCAATGTGTTGCACTTGTAAGAATTGATCCCACCAAATTGATGCTTCTCCTTTTAGTTGATAGATGGAAATTCCCCCTTCTACCTGCACATAATAATTATGCAGTTGGATGTACTTCCTTCTACTCAACAGCCAAGTCTCCACATCTTCGTCCTTCTTTTGCTCACCGTCAAAGGTAAGAGGACTGATCTTATTCATTTCTCTATGTAGCTTGTCCACTCCAGTCCTTCTCTTATGCTTTCTGACAGGAGATGGACTTGAGATACTGTGTGCTTTCCTAAATAAATGCTTTGGTGAGTGGTAATGATTCCTTTCAACACTTCTTGTTTTTCTTCTTTTCTCATAACGAGACCTGTGACATATTGACCTACTTGACTGTGTCTTCTTATCCATTTTATTTTCTATTATGTCCAAGATTTGCATCAAATTGATATTGAAGTCATCTTGTTGGTCCTTAGATTTCATAAGCCTTTCATTATCATCTTTATAGCTATTATTGGGCTAATTGTTAAGTGTGGACACAAATCAATCCCCCTAGCTTCACTACGAAACTAGAACAAAACACGATAGTGCATTACTCTTTCCTTAGATTTCAATTATCAAATGAGAAATGGATCTAGAACATGCCTTATATATATCGAAGATCTGACTTCTCCAATACAATCCAAGCTTCGTCGCGAGGCTTATGGAGAGAGATTTAGAAAAGAACACAAGCCAATGAAGACAAGAATAACAGAACCTACTTGATATGAAACTATGTATGTGATCAAGGAATCATACAATATGGACAAATAAGATTCATATAGGAAAGAAAAGTGCATTTGTATTAAATAATGTGGAAGAAAGATACAACCAGATGCCTTGATGTTGTCAGGTTCCTTCCAATAATTCCTTGCTTCCCACACACTTCTACTCCACGTATTCTTAGATCAACAATCTATCTTGACAAAGAAAATCTGAAAGCCACCATAAAAGCTCCAAAAAATCCAAGCTACAAAACACCTCCAACCCTCATCAAGCTAACTTTCTCCATGAGAGCTCCTCTCCTTTTATAAGCTGAAGAGGATAAGGTGAGGAGGTTAGGATGATCCCACTAAATCATGAAAATGTGTAATATCCAAACCATTTGGAGACCACCTCACCATAGAAGATTCTCCTTCTAGAAGCATCGAGAAGATGCTCGTTTTTCCCACGTACGAAAATCATCACACCCTAGCCATAGGGAAGACTTCGGAGATGTCACAGACCAGTTTTAGGGTAGAGGGAGGTGATCAGGCATCGCCGGACCCTTTGTATAGTTCATCCTACAACGATCTGCCTTAATAGGGTTTTTACAAAGGAAAATACAACTTCTTCTCTCAGGCAAAGTTCTTCTCCCTTCTTTCTTTAGGAATTTAGGCCACTGATCCCTCTCAAGACAACACATAGGTTTACATCATTAACCATCATAGGGATGATGAAAATAATGTGTAACAAAGAGCCCCCCAAAGTATGAAGTTAGAACAGAGTGATAGATGAAATACTTTGTCGAGTGTGTGTAGGGAACAAGGAATAGTCGATTAGAAACATGCCAACAAACAAGGAAGTACAATAATATATCATCATTGAGGTAGGAATTCGCATACTCAGAACAAAAATGACTCAAAACATGAATGATGACATGCGAAGATCCATGTCAAGTAATACAGGTCATGGCCACCAAACATACACTGTGGATCCATGCCATTATGACTCAAATCTAAACATAGCCACCAAAAATACACTGTGGATCTATGTGTTAAAGACTCAAATTTGAACATAGCCACAAGACATACAAAGTGGATATATGCAACAGTACAATATGAATATACTGCAACACAACCTAAATCTATCATAAAAGATTCATGGTCTTCATCTCCATCACTCTATAGTACGAATCTAACCATGCGAATACATGTGTTGAAGTCGAACATGGTAGAAACCACTTGATGACCGTTCATTAATAAATACCATTAACAAGTGCGTGGGAAATCACCATTAATGTAAATGACTCCCAAGGTACATCAGTACAATCCAACGGGTGCGAATTTGTGAGCTGAAGTCGAACACTCGGTGAAATCTCTCGATCAGGGGTGAATAATGAAAACCCACTATTGAAAGCGAAGAAACCTACCATTGAGGCATGAAAGTTCCAAGGTACCAATTAGTTTCTAAATCTAATTCCTGGATAATGAGTTTAATTCTACATGAAAATACTCTTCACAGGAGGGACATAATGTATCCCCCATTAATGACATGAAACATGTAACAATATTTGAAGCAGATTAGAGTAATAAGTGACTCAGGGATGGTCGACGCAATAGAAGTCTTTAAGGACTGTAGAAATGGCCAACGCAATAGAAGGATTTCTGGGTTGAACTTCTCTTTGAACATATTGACGACACGAAAATTGTCTTGGAAACACTGACTCACCAACAGGGATCACAAACCAATTTGTAATCTTATAAAGGAGTATGATCAAGAGACAAGCGGATTTTCCAACCTAGACACAAAGCGAATGAAAGGGTTTCATGTTCAAAAGTGAATCTTCCATAGAATACAAGTTTAGATACATTTCTTTCCCAATTTTTCCCCCACCATTTCTGGTGAGTACATCTTTATTTTTACACAATATTGGGAAGGATAACATATGCTTGAACTGTAAGCTCATCCTTCAGATGATTCCCTTGGAGTATTTTTAACGAAACCTAGGAAGGAGTGGTTTGGTCCCATATGGGCCTTTCAATGTTTGTTTTACGAGTCCAAAGAAAGAAAACTCGAGGGTTTTTCATATTTAGAGAGTCTGAAAAACACTTAAAGGAAACTCCAAAATGTCATTTTTCGTAAAATAGTCCGGTGAAACCAAAAAAATGATAACCTACCGCTCAACAAACATTTTCTTCAAATACTTTAACGAGCGTGAAAAGAACAAGATCGTTCAACAATCTTTTCATGTTTAGAGAGTCTGAAAAGAGCTTAAAGGGAACTCTAGGGGGTTCCTTTTTCGTATAACCTTTACAAGTCCAAAAAAGTGATAGCCCTACCGAAGAGATCACCATGTCAACTACCAGATCCAAGTCATAAGAGACTGAGCTTACAGTGAGAGGCTCATCTTTATCGGCAGCTAAAATCATGGGAGACAATGCCACATAATTGACCTGTGGTGGGGGCGATACCGTCTGCATATAAGAACCGTTTAGGGAGGTCATTGAGTTGATGGTCAAGTTAGGGCCAATGAATAAAATTTGATCAATAGTCACCATCCTTCCATCATATGGGAAAGATATCACACCAAAAAGAGTGGACACAATAGCTTTCATGGCATAGACATAATCTCGCCCAAGGAGTAAATTGAAATCGAAGGGGTCTTAGACTACCATGACATCAATAACGACAGTTTTCCCTCCCAAAGTTACATGAAACTGAGGAAGGACTCCTAAAGGGTGACTATTTCTTCTGTTAAAAGCTAACAGATTCTGCATAACCGACACAAGCTAAGGATAACCCAAAGCCTGCCAAGCAGTAGAGGAAAAAATACTAATGGACGAACCTTCATCTATGAATGTTTGAGGAACGTCCCGACCACAAACCTGTACTGTAATATTGAGAGGAATGTGAGAGGGAAGATGAGGTCCAGTTAGTGCACCCCAATTAAAAAGGATGGCCTCATTACTTGGATGGGGTTCCATATGAGAAGGAGGAATACACCCGAGCACGGTAGTGTCTGTATCAACAAGGAAAATGTGGGAAGCATCGGGTTTACACTCTAATAGGAGAGTAGGATCGACTGATAATGACATCAAATCAAGCACTTGGGTTTCATTCTCCAAGGGGAGAATGGGGTCGATGAATGGAAACAGATCCACCTCTTGGGTTTCACTCTCTAACGGGAGAGTGGGATCGACCGAGGATGGGATCAAATCGACCACTTTGTCAATTGGTTCAACTAAGGACATGACTAGATTGACTACATGATCAACCAGACTAACCAATGAAGGGACAAGATTGATCATTCCATCAACTACAAGTGGGTTGAGAGTAAGCTTGCAATAAGCAACTAGAAGTTGAGGTTTTTAAAAAGTTATGTCTTCCAGTAATTTTAAGGCTTTGTCCATACAAGGGAAAAGGTGAGTTTGATGACTCCCTTTTCACAACATACATGTGAACTTGACTCTACTTTTCATCTTCCAAATGGTATCTTGACTAGTTGACTGGTGGTCATCAACATGTTGTTCAGAGGCTGA
>JASDQU010012037.1:190148-219322 GCA_032191745.1 Picea mariana
TGTTGTTTATGGTGAATATACCTTGTCTTCAAAACTTGTGTATTTTGTTGATGGTGTATGCTGGTGATATTTTCTTCATTGCAATGTATTCTTCTAGTTTCGGCTTATTTGCAATAATGGATAGTTGCATCTATGTTATAATCACATGGATGGTGCATTTTAAGTCTAATGATAACTAAAAGGAATGGATTCAGCCCAACTAAAAGAAATGGATTTTGCCCCGCCCACTTGATTGGATCCCCCGTTGCCAAGCCTTTGGCTCTCTCTCACGAGGTGGTGGGTTCAACTCTCTGGGTTTAAGGTCTAGTTTTGTATGGCGACCCAGGTTTGAACTAGCTGTGAGGAGACACCAAAAAATCTAGCAAGTTAAGGGTTGGTGTGGCCCAGGGCAGGTGTGATCCTGAGTGATTTTGGATGGCTTAGATGCCCTTGGATCGTTGTTTCTCAGACAAAGGCTAATCCAATCTCACAGGTCACAAATACACTAGCAAACAAAAAAAAAAAAGTCACTGACAAGTTAGACACTAAATAATAACAAAAAACGTCCACTAATAAAGTCTACAAAAATATACACACCCTACCTCCTTTGACTTGAATTATATATAAATCTACATTATATTATACAAAACTGGATAAGTTTGGATTTATGCCTAATAATGATTATAACAGTGCACCTGAACATTCGTTAGGCTTTGAATGGTGTACAACAAAATAGTATAACGATTGGGCTTCCCATTAAAACGAAATATCTTTCTGTGGAGCCTACGCGTCAATAAACTTTTTTGGGGATGGAAATAGTTAGCCATCAATTTTGTTATTTGTGAAAGTGATTCAGATTGCAGTCATCATGAATTTAATTATTTTGAGAGGCGGTCCAATAATTAATCGATGTGCCAGGTCACGCTAAATCGACTGGAGCATTTCACTTACTCCAATGTCCGCGTCTGAAATCCATGAGCCGTAAGGATAGTGGAATGCATAATTATTTGTGTTTTCAACTCCGGGTCCGCAAAACAGGCGACCCTTTTCTCCGGTTTTCCTTTCTCAGATCTCTCAGTTAATTATACTATTTTGGCTTCTAATATGACAATATGAAGGCTTCACGCTGATTTGGTGATCATTAGGCATGGGAGGTCCACACCAAAAGCAAAAGTGAACGAGCAGGTTGCGTGAGAAAGGTAAGAAAATATGATAGGGCAGTGGCATCCAAAACGTTAGTACTGTTACGTGGTAGTGCGGAAGAAATGATTTCTGTACGTAGCCCTTGTTGTCTTACATCACTATAATGTGTGGATGAGATCGCAAATTATTATTAACATGTTGACAAGTTGGAATCAGTGGTAAGAAGTATAAAATCATACGCAACTCAAAACCACATCACATCTACATATTTGTTTAAATTAGGGATTTTTAGATGAACTATCCCTAACACAATAACTTTAACAATGATTGGAAAACGTTGATTCCTAACCTTAAATGTTAATCAATCAAGTAGTTGAAGGATTTCATTTGTGTTAGATATCTAATTTTTAAGGATTGAGGTACTTTGTAAATATTATTTAGGATATATATAAAAAGTTATACGTTAATAGAAAGAGTCAATCATATTTTTTGGAAGATGAAACTAAATATTATTTCACATTGTATTTATGAATGTCTCACATTAATGCAAATCAATCAAGCATTGAGTTATTACTTTTGCCTATCCCCAGTCTCTCACTGGTATCATAGTCGACTATTTTAACTCCATGATTCTCTCATGCATGCATAAATGTCACTTCGAGATCTATCTCTCTCGCGTGCATAAACGCCCATTTGAGATCTATCTCTCACGCTATGAGCAGATCCGACGTTACTCTATCGTTCGTGCCCCTTATCTATGCCCATCAGTATTTGCTTCCCTTTTCCCTCGCACAACCTTGCATGGGAACATTGCTCTTTTGTGAATTTTCAAGTGTTGTCTGCCTAGGGTTTTCCGACGAAGTTAGATTCCTAATCCTATGCAGGTGGTATTCATAGTCCTTTACAATTGGCATCTTTACCTCCACATTGCGCCCACACTAGTTTCAGATTGTTTTTCCAAACCAACCTGTGACCTCTTCAACACAAGTTCCTACATTGTTCAGAACACCATTGTCTTTTTCTTCAAATTTTGAAAACACTTCATTTCATCCCGTGGCATGTCTTTGTCTATGTTTTCACTCGATGGTGGAATGTGAAATAATGATTGATAAGAAGGATAAAGTTTGGTAGGCTTCAACTAAATGTCTTGTGGTGCAATATTATCAACTCTACCAAAGCATGACATGATCCCACACAATTGATCTTTCATTACATGAAGATTCAGGTGATTAGGTGATTTTTTTTGTTGTTGCTATGATGACATATTTGAAGTGTCTGACAGTCCCAGTGTGTGTGATTAAGCAACTTTGTTTCCTGGAGTTGGAGGTCACGCATTAGAATTCATTCTTGGGTTTTGATTTCGTGGGCGATGAGTATTCCTCTTGGTTTTCTAGGCCACCCAACTGGTAGACTAAATGTAGTAAAATTCTTTTTGTAATACCGTGGAAGATTGAGGAGACCCTCCACGCCCAAAGTGCGAAGTCACCTTATTTACTATTAAAGTTCTATGCAATTGATCTGGATTGGATCATTTTGTTATTTTTCATCTATCTTGATGCTTTTAGAGTGGAAAAAATTGGAGGAATCAGCTTGCAGGGCCATTTTAGTGGCAAGTCCCAGTTTGGAAAATTGGGGTCCAGAACCTTCTGGGGCCATTTTGAGGGATCAAACGACATTTTTTGGGGTTAAAACTTTCCCAACATGGCTTGTACCCTGTGACGCTATTCTACACATCGATACCTTTCCAACGGTGCAAAATCGTTTCAATCAGAGCTCGTATAAAAAATTTACGCCTCCCGCAAGTTTACCTACCGTGTTGACCACCATGGTACGAGAGGATGCCATGTCATCCCCCATTACTCATGCATATGGGGCTAGCCACATGAATGATTTCAAGAAGATTCTAGAAGGTTCAAAATCCTATCACAATTGAGGGTTGAGGAAGTGAAAATTCTACCCCTAGTTGGTTATCGAGATATGTTGAATATTAGGCCACTAGGAAGAGAAGGGGTTCCATTCTCTTGTATTGTATCTTGTTCCATAGCCGAGAAAAACATCTGAGAATGATATTCTGTGAGCATAATAAATGAGGAGAGATTTTGTAGCAACCATATAGGACATGAGTAAAAGGCAACTCCACAGAGAGTGCCTCTTTCTTTGTACTTACATCATTTCTATACTAAAGAAAAGAGAGCAGAGGGGCCTCACCTTTTAGCTAGGTTTTCTCTCGTATTGGGTTTCGTAGGTCATATCTTGTGCTTATTTGTGGATTGTGTGATTGTATTTTACTATTCTCTATTCTCCACATTTTATCTATTTCATGCATAAGTAAAAAAATAAGTAACTAAATATTCTGGAGATCTAAAGGAAAAATAACCTTAATAGAAAATATTTTAGCATTTTATTAGATTTGTTGTGACGAACTATTCCAGTGGAATATCCATGACAGTTTACAGATCGAAAATCATGAGAAACAACATGAATTGCATCTTTGACAATCCACATTCAATCAAAATTCAATGTATTTAAGATCTAGATGTTCAATTAGTTTGTTTCCATTGCAAAATGTGAGGCACAATATTTGGGCAGCATGAGACCAAATTATTTTTGTTGCAATCAAACCTGTCATTCTTTTTGTGCTTCAAAGAAAAATTTGGATTGCAAGGAGCAACTGGTGTTGGAAAATGCATTCTCTCATCTCCATTATTTGCGTGGTACTAGACACAGAAAATTACCCAGAATGGTCTAGAAAGATCAAACATGCTTTAATTTTTAATGGTTTGTGGGATGACATTTATGAAGGAGAGGATGACAGTGGATCTACTAAACCTATAGTAGATAAGGATCTTTCCATATGGAAGAATAAAGATAAGAAAACATATTCCTTGATTGTTTCGATGGGAAGTGAAGAGGTGAGTCGTCATTTTATTTCTATTAAAGACTCTTATGGTGCTTTAAAGAAAGTGAAGGATTTATATGAATCACACTCAGAATTGGAGTTCATACAACTGCTAGTGAAGCTCTTCAACCTAGATTTGAAGGATGATGATTTCATGGATTTAGCTTCTGAGATCAAATACATCATGCAAGACATTTATTCCACTAGAGTGAAGATAAACATTCCTCTCACAACCTTCATTAAGGCCCTCTACCCTATATATTCTCACTACCTTGAATCTCTACAAGCTAGTGGCCAAATAAAGTCCATCACATTTGAGTCTTTGGTGGAGAAAGTTCTAGAACATGAGAAATCTTTTGGAAAGAAGACAACTAAGCCCACTATAGAGACCATGTCCCTTGCTCAGAAAGGGAAGAATTAACCACATGATTTCTCTAGAGGAGAAGGAAGTAAAAGAGGACATTGAATAAATAATTTTAGAGGTAATGGGGGGTAGGCACAATCAAGGTCAGAGATCTAATATTCAATGTGTCTATTGCAGAAAGAATGGGTCACACGAAGCAAATACATGCAGAATCCGATGGAAGAAGATCAAAGAAAATAAGGTTTATAAAGAAGACAAAGATAAATCATCATATTTGACTAAAGATAAAGAACTCAAATCTTCTCATCATATTATTTCCCATTGCATGAATATTGGAGTAATTGAAGATTTGTTTAACACTTCATTTGTTTCTTGGAGATATTCATGACTGCTTGACATAGGTGCAACATGTCACGTGACGTTCTGGACATACTTCTTTGAAGATTTCAATGACAATGTAGATGGTATAGTTTATTTTGTAGATAAATTGAGTCTCAAACCTTTAGGAATTGGCACCATCAGGCTAAAATTGCCTAGATTCCCATATTTTCTTTTTCATTATGTGTTATATCTTCCTAAGTTGTGAAGGAACTTGCTGTCTCTTGTACACATTTGAAAGAAAGGAAACTCTATTCATATCTTCGGTGGAAAAGTTGAAACAAGGAAGGTTTCCAACAACATGGTTGTTATGACAAGAGTGGAGGATGGAAGATTGTTGAAGTTGAAAGGGACATATGTTCACGCATAGAATTCTGCATACCTCTCTCGTCATGATGAAGGTACATTGGGATGTAGTCTCTTAGGGTATGCTAGATATGGACACATTAATTATATGACAACCTTATGTTTGTTGAAAATGAATGGTGTTTCTGGTTTGCTTGCTAGTCCTAGAAAATTGGAGTAATGTGATGCTTGTATCCTTAGAAAACATAGCAAACAACCTTTCTATGATTCCACTTCCATAGCATGTAGAAAAATTGGATTGATACATTATGATTTGTGTGGCTTCATGCCAATTCCATATGGCAATGGAAATAAATATATCATGTATTTTATTGATCCTTACACCAGGATGTGTTGGGTGTACTTGTTGAAAGATAAATCACAAGGTTTTAAAACTTTTAAAAATTTCCATGTATGGATCCAAAATGAAGAACAATCACATATTGGTACACTTCGCACTGATAATGGAAGAGAATATACATCTAATGAATTTGAAAACTATATTCACTAACATGGGATCAAGTATCAAACCATTGTTCCATACAATCCTCAATAGAAATGGTGTAGCTGAAAGAATGAACACGACTCTCTTAAATATGGTTTGTTCCATGATGTTTTTCAAAAATACGAAATGAATGTTTTTGACTGATGCAGATCTATGTGCATTATATGTGAAAAACAAGAGTCCATATCATTCTCTTGGGAATAAGACTCCTTATGAAATGTGGTATGGCCACATTACTTTAATGAGGAATCTCATAGTCTTTGGTTCCACCTGTTATGCCTTGATTTCTGAGGAAAGAAGAATTTTTTATGCAAGGAATTATAATTTCATATTCTTGGGGTACTCAAATACCACTAAGGCATATTGTCATTATGATGAGGTAAAAAAGAAGTTCATTTTTTCTAGATATGTGATTTTTCTTAAACCCACCAAGAATGACAAAACTATTGAGAAACAACTTCATCATATAGATAGATTCACCCATGTATATACATATCACGGGTTTCATGATGAAATTATAAATCTTGAAGGGGGGGTCCCTATAACGTTTCCCAACTCAACTGAGGTCTATTACATGTGAAAATACTCATAAAATTAAAATTTTCAGCTAACTAATTTCCTATATCTTACCAACTATGAATTACACACAGATTTAATTATTGTCAGATACCATTAATTAAATCCATATACAACATGCTAAAATTGACACGAATCCAGTTTGAGTAATCAATACAACAACATATAAATCCTTATTAAACACAAAGTGAATGCACAACCATCAAGATCATAAATATAACACATAAAATAGATAAAACACTTATCTTTTAAATTAGTTTTGCAACCAACTGCTTGGAATGGAAATTCATCCAACCATAGACTTGATCTTTCATATCTCAACAACAAGTCACCCTCAAGCTAGGGGTAACAATCCACAAAAGATAGTGATTTCCCAATGTCCACTCACAACTCAAAAAATCCCACAACCCATTGGTAATCTCCTACAACTATCCTGATTTTCCACCAGCTCTCTTTCTATCGACTTTCTCAACCCATGGAATGTACCCCTTCAGTGCCCTCAATCCATCAGGCATCCCATTTGTTTATAGGGGTCTCTCTAGCATAGCTAACCAGGAATATCACTATTGAGAAAACTTAAGGGAGCTCACTGCTAGGAAAACTATAAGGAAAATAATATCAATTACTTGCTATTACAATGCAACTCACACACGAGTTCACTTTTCACGCCTAACAACTTGACTCTTCACTATTTTTCTCCAAATACACTCCAAAATTCTCCTTCCATGGTTTCTCCAAATCCTATGCTCTTATTTTCGATTCTCTTCTTTATGTTCATGCAAAACATGTCTGTCTAATAACTATTGTAAATGTTCATACAAACTTCCTCTCTTTGGCTTACTTGTTTGACTTATACTCTTCCCTAAACTGATTTTACTTAGTCCCATGCTCCCAATAACTATGGGATGTGACTTCTCAACTTCTCATACCCACCCTCTTACATGAATTCAATGATCTTCCACACTTAAACATGAAATAGAAGTTTAATACATAATGATCTATAAACTGTCATGGATATTCCACTGGAATAGTTCGTCACAACATATCTAATAAAATACTTAAATATTTACTATTAAGGTTAATTTCCTTTAGATCTCCAAAATATTTAGCTACTGATAAAATAGATAAACACAGATAAATAGAGAAACAATAAAACGTATACGTACCATCCACAAATAAACACAAGATATGACCTGGAAAACCCAATACGGGAGAAAACCTAGCTAGAAGTTGAGGTTGCTCTGCTCTCTTTTCTCTAGTAAAGAAATGATGCAAGTACACAGAAAGGGGCATTCTCTGTGGAATTTCCTTTAACCTGTGGTCTATATGGTTGCTACAGAATATCTCCTCCTCTATTATGGTAACAAAATGCCACTCTTGTATGTTTTTTCTCAAATATGGAACAAGATACAATGAAAAATAATGGAACCCCTTCTCCTCCTAGTGGTCTGGTTTTTAACATAGCCCGATAGCCATCTAGGGATAGGTTTTTGACTTCCTCAACCTCCAATTGTGATAATGTTTTGGAAATTTTATAATGTTCTTAGAAAATCCACTACATGGATAGCCCCACATGTCTAAGAAATGGAGGTTGATGTGGCATCCACTTACACTGTGGTGATCAATATGGCATGTCAACTTGCGGGAGACATGAATTTCTCATACAAACTCCGATTGTCGAACAATCTATGTCGGTGGAAAAGTATCAATGTGTAGAATTTAGAATCTTCCTTCATAATAAGGTTTGTACCAAAAAACGGTCATTAGATGCCTCAAAATAGCTCCGAAAGATTTATGACTATTTTTTGGACCCAATTTTCCAAATTTGTACCAACCGTCGAAATAGCCCTACAAGTTGATTCCTCCAATTTTTCCACCCAAAAATTAGTGTAATAGATGAAAAATAATATAATGATTCAATATGGATCATACTTCCCCATTTAGGGAGGCTATTGGTTTCCAAAATATTTACTAAATGAGGTGAGGAAATTTTTCCTCTACCTTCTTCGTGGAGTACCAGTTTGATTTACCTGGAAGTTTTCCTTTCTACCCATGTTGCTAAAGGTCACGCTGCGCTTGTCTTCTAGTTCTGGACCGCTTCTGCAAAACTGTGTCTTATTCCAAATCTATATGAGCATCTAGTGTTAAATCCTCTATGGAAGGTAGGACCTTCTCCTCCTCCTGATCCAACATGGAGGGCTCATAGAGTTTGAGTTTCTCCACATTCACTACTGAGTAAATGCACATATATGGGTTAGTTTGAGTTTCTCCACATTCATTCCCATCAGATAGTGTTTCCACTTTTTGACAACTTGTACCAATGCATAGAGCTCCTTGTCGTAGGTAGGTTAGTTGAGAACCTCCCCATGAAATACTTTAGAATGATAGCAGACGAGTCTTTCTCATTGCATCAATAATTCTCCCATGGCATACCCACTTGCATCTGTCTCCACTTCAAACGGCTTATGAAAATTTGGTAGCGTGAGTACTAGTGCTTGAATGGTATTTATTTTTAGCTCATCAAAATCCTTTTACTGATTCTTTCCCCACAGGAAACTCTTTCCACTCTCTATTATGGCGTGGAGTGGTGCAACTACTACTAAAAATGAAATTATGATTTTTTGCAAGTATTGTGTTACCCGAACAAAACTCCTAATTTCAGTAACATTTGTAGGAATTGACGATTTCATGATGGACTCCATATTTGCATGATGTATCTTGAGCTCCCCTCCATCGATCACATACCCAAAATACACCAAACACCATTGAGAAAACTTCCATTTCTTGAGATTTTCCAGCAGCTGGTGCCTTTTTCAGAGTCTCTAACACCTACATAAGATGTGACATATGCTCCTCCCAGGTAGCCATATAAATTAGTATATCATCCAAATAGAAAATAAAAAATAAATCTAGATAAGGGTGTAAGACATCATTCATTAGTCTCATAAATGTAGATGGTGCATTTCATAAACCAAATGGCATAAAAACCACTCATACAAACCTTTCCTTGTCTTAAAGGAAGTCTTCCATGTATCTTCTTCTTTGAATCATACCTGGTGATATGTTGATTTCAAATCCATCTTAGTGAATTACTTGGCATGCTGTAACTGGTCCAATAGATCATTGATCCTTGGTAGGGGGTACTGATTCTTCAGTGTAATATTGTTGAATTCCCTTTAATTGATACACATTCCCCAAGTCCCATCCTTCTTGGGAATAATTATGATCGGTGACCCAAAAGGTGAGGTACCTTGTTCGAGTTACACCTTGCTCCAACAACTATTCCAATTGCTTCTTCACTTCATTTGCTTCTAGAACAAACTTTCTATGCCGCCCAATATTTGACAATGGGGATTCTGGAAACAACTGTATTTCATGCTCCACTTCTCTCTTAGTTGGTATCCCTTTAGGCTCCCAGAACACTCCTATGTATTTCTATAGAAAATCCTCCAATTGTTGTTTCTTCTCTTTAGTACAACCCTCCAGGGATGCCTTCACTCTCATTGACTAAACATCAGACTGATTTTCTCTTAAGAGAATTAAAACATAATTTTTACTAGAACTAATCAACTTCTTGTCTTGATTGGCACTTATTGATGCTATCTTTGACTTGCCTTTATGCGCATTGATGATGTAGGAATTCTCCTCCTTGATCAATAAGTATAAGTTGTCTCTCCGCATGAATATTTCATCACTCATATCCATGTAATGGATTCCAAACACTACTCCACATACATCAAGGGGTACTACATCCAATTACACTTCATCAATAAAATCAAAACTTCTAGCAAATTTAATCTTACATTGTTTTGTTACCTTTATCTCTACATCCTTATTTACCCAACCCAATGGATAGAGACTATGACGATTGTGAACCTCCAATCCAAGCTTATTGAACATATCCACTACTATGAGATTAGTGTGTGAACCAGAGTCGAACAAAGCATCTATATTTGTCTTCTTGATCTGAATCTTGATGTGGAAGAGATTGGTCATCTCCTTCTCTTCCTGGCGATGAAGGCTACTCAGATTCACCTCCTTCTACATAGATGTGCATACAATATTATCATCCACATATGAGCTACTTTCAACCTGAGTGTTTGAATCTTTGGCTAGAAGGTTCTTTTTCTTTCCATCCTTCTTGTGATTCTTCGGGTTCAACTCCAGATGTAGTTTCCAACATTTTTCCTCGGTGTGAGCATCAATGTTGCAATAATTGCAATAGTTGTTGGGATATTTACTCTGTTGTTTAGTGACTTTTTTTTTCTTATATGTTCCCCCTTTCAACTTCTTCTTCCTCTCCTTGGAAGCTTCCTGGTGTTCTTTCTGCTTCAAACCACTTGGTTGCCCCTTCTTTTGGCCTATGTTTTTCAATTACTATGTATGTACACAAGCCTCATCCATTGTTTTTAGATTGAAGAGCATCACCTAATTTCATAGATGACTATCTAAACCCCCCAAATACTTAAGGAGTATATTTGGGTTCTTGGGAGAGTTACCCAACATGATGAACATACTTTTAAACTCAGTGGTGTACTCTTGTACACTCTACCCCTACCTCTTCTTGAAGTAGTGCCATTGGATCCATTGTTCCTCTACATACTCGATCGGGTAGTATTGGGACTTGATGAGGGTTTTTAAGTCCTTCCATTTAGTTGGTGGTGGATCAACCTCCAGCCTAAGTGTTTCTATGTGGATTTTTCACTAGGTTAAAGCATGGTTCTCTAACTTCAATCTAGAAAATGAAATCTTTTTCTCTTCATCTATATGGTGAAAGATAAAATAAACCTCTAGTTGTTGCAACCAAAGATTCAATTTTAATGCATCGATCTCACCTTGATATGGCTTTATGTCCACTTTCGCTTCAATCTTGAATAGGGATTGTGAAGGGTTCATTCCACTCTAACTCGACTGCTCTTTTTCAAATTCTTTCTGTGACTCCTTTTCATCATGATATTCCAATTTCCCCTTCAATCAGTTCTTTGAGTTAGAGCCTCCATCATCTTCAAACGATCTGATCTTGCTTGCTAGAGCTGCCATGAGGAGGTTCATATTGCGACTAATGTTGCCAACTTGTGCTTCCAACTGTAGATTTTAATCTTGTACAATTGTTTACTGCAAACATATTTTTAGTAAAAGAACAAAAAAGATACAATGGAAAATACACACATTACATATAGATTTTCCCCCTGGAAACCCAAACCGGGAAAAATAGCATATTCTATATTCATTCACACCATACATTGTTTACAATACAATATACATATAGGAGTCAACGACATCCAAAACCCTAACCCAATGACCTAGATTAGTCAACAACCCTAATTCCTTAACTAAAAATAGAAAACCATCAGCCAAAAACCATGTTTCGAAAAACCTCCCAACATTGGACACGAAAATCGAGGTGACATGAAAAATGAGGCAAAAGAGGTGACACGTTTCCCAAGGAAAAATAAATCTATAACACATACCCAACACCAACCACTCGAATCTATCTTCTACCAGATCTTGAGGGTTATTATGAACAGACTCGTCCGCCATGGCTATGGTTTCTGCGACCTCTTCTTAAGCCGACTCTTGGATCCTGCAACTTCCCACAAATACTCAAAAAAATAACCTACTTCGATACCAATATGATCTGTAAACATTCGTGGATATTCCATTGGGACAGTTTGTCATAACAGATCTAATAAAATACTGAAATATTTACTATTAAGGTTAATTTCCTTTAGATCTCCACAATATTTAGTTACTAATAAAATAAATAAAATGCAAAAAAATAGAGAAAAAGTAAAACACATACACACAATCCACAAATAAACACAAGATTTGACCTGGGAAACCCAATACGGGAGAAAACCCAGCTAGAAGGTGAGGATTCTCTTCTCTCTTTTTTCTAGTAAAGAAATGATGCAAGTACAAAGAAAGAGGTAGTCTCTGTGGAGTTTAGTTTGACCTATGGCATCTATGGATTCTACATAATCTCTCCTCCTCTGGTATGCTCAAAATATAGCACTCTCATATGTTTTTCTCAACCATGGAACAATATACCATACAAAAGAATGGAACCCCTTCTCCTCCTAGTGGCTTGATTTTTAACATAGCTCGATAACGATCTAGGGATAGGTTTTTTACTTCCTCAACCTTCAATTGTGATAAGGTTTTGGAACTTCTAGACAATTATTAGAAAATACACTACATGGCTAGCTCCACATGTCTAAGTAATGGAGGTTGAAGTGGCATCCACTTGCATCATGGTGATCAATATGGTAGGTCAACTTGCGAGAGACATAACTTTCTCATACGAACTCTGATTGATGAATAGTTTATGTCACTGGAAATGTATCGGCATGTAGAATTTAGAATATTCCTCCATAATAAGTTTTGGACAAAAAAAAGGTCGTTTTATGTCTCAAAATGGATCCCGAAGATTTCTAACTATTTTTTGGACCTAAATTTTCAAATTTGGATTAGTCAACGAAATGGCCCTGTTAGTTGATTCCTCCAATTATTCCACCCAAAAAGTAGTGATATAGATGAAAAACAATATAATGATCCAATTTGGATCACATAACCATAATAAAATTCAATAATGTTTGTTTGGATTAACACCCATGAATAATTTCTCCCTTAGATATAACCCTTACAGTTTGAGATGCCATTTTCTGTAACCTCAAAGAGAAACTGGTCATGGCTCATAATCACATGAAGCAACAAGTTAATCAGGTTCATTCAGAATGCCACTTTTCTGAAGGAGATCAAGTGTTTCTTAATCTTCAACCTTATAAGAAAACATCCCTCAAAGAAGATTAGTGCCAAAAAATTGCTCCAAATTTTTATGGCCCTTATACAATCCTCAAGTACATGAGGCCCATGGATTACAAGTTAGCTCTCCCCATTCAATCTAAGATCCATCCATTTTATCACATTTCCTACTGAAAGAAAGTGATTGGAACCAAGTTCCATATTCAAACTAGTCTCCCTGAATTGGATGAAGAAGGCTTCATTTGGTTGCAGCCCCAAGCAGTCTTGGGCCAACACAAGTGTCATCTCCATTAGTGCACAATCAAGAAAGTTTTATTATAGTGGAAGGATACCCAACTTGAGGATGCCACATGGGAGTCAACTACCATTCTATAAAATTTCCCACATCTCAATCCTTGAGGNCTAACCCCTCAAGTAGATAGAATCATATTTTTTTCTATTTAATAAAGGCCAAAATTATAAATAAATTCCTTCGTAATAATGTGAATACATATAATGTGAGAAGACTTACTAGAAGGTTTCGCCTCTAGAAATTTATTCCTCTATAATGTTCTCTAGAAGATAGGAATAGTGTTGAAAAGGTGTTGTCGTTGATGTCAAAGTGGACATGGTGTTGTCCTTGATGTTATCGTGGTGTAGTATGCTCAACAAGTTGTATACCATTGTTGTCAAGATCAAGAAGACAGTAAGAAGAATCCGTGTTAATAATGGTGAAGGATATGCATAAGAAGCACGAGGACATAGAGAAAGTGTTAGCGATAAAAAATGCACTGGTATTTTTGAGTGTTTTCTCCATAAGCTCATTTTTAAATTTTTAAGAGGAACTGTCTATATCTCCAATTCCCAATCTTTCTTCACCAAACTCTCGTTGATCATATTTACTTGAGAGTTTTTATTTCTCTGTTTTAAGTCTACAATACCAAAATGAAAAATAAATGATACTTAACCTATAACCCTAGCTCTATTGTCTTTTATACTGTCCAACAATAAATGTACTTCTGTTATGAAGTGGTGGGTGCTCCAAGTGATACTAAACTCAAGCCAAATCCCTAGTTCATGTTCACATGCCACTAAACCCATACTAAAGCCAAGCAATGAGTTAAAATTATATGTCCTATTCTTATGCTATTATGCTATCTATAAGTCATGCAAAACTCCAAATCCACATGCCAAATCGACAAGTCAAACTTCAAGACCACCAGCCCAACGTTGAGCGCCTTTTCTATTTCACCTCATCAACAGGTGTCGATTGTCAAATCATATAAGTGTATCATGCAGGGTCTAGACAAATACATGCGCAGCTGCCAGTTTTGCAATTGGTGACGGTTACCAGCATTACCAAGTCAACAGGTTAATCTACAGCTAATTCACAAGTTAAATCAAGCTATCGCATATACCTATAAATGAATGGAAATTTCAGCATTATTTTCAGGGTCAGCACAAGAGGCATCGACTTACAATGGGATGAAGTGTTTTTGTTAGTTCCAAAAGACTTGCAGTTGGTGATTCTGTGCTCTTTATTTCGAATGAGAAGGGACAACTGTTGTTGGGAATCAGACAAGCAAACATACCATAGGCTGTAATGTTATCATTGGTACTCTCGAGTGATAGCATGCATATAGGGCTCCTTGCTGCTATTGATCATGCTACTGCTAAAAATAGTCGATTTACTATTTTCTATAATCCAAGGGCAAGTCCATCTAAATTTGTCATACCTCTATCAAAGTATGTAAAATCAGTTTATCATACTCATGTTTCTATTGGAATGCGTTTTAGAATGTTATTTGAGACAGAAGAGTTGAGTGTTCATAGATATATGGGCACCATAACTAGCATAAGTAACTTAGATCAGGTTCGATGACCAAATTCACATTGGCGTTCTATTAAGGTTGGTTGTGATGAGTTGACTGCTGGTGAAATACAACCACATGTATCACTTTGGGAGATTGAACCTTTGACAACATTTCCCATGTATTTATCACCCTACCCTCTCAGATTGAAACTCCCTTGGCCACAGGGAATGTTGTCGCTTCATGGTTTTAAGGAGAATGATGGCGGCATAAATACACCTCTCATGTGGATGAGAAATGATAGTGGGGATCAGAGTGTTCAGACTTTAAATTTCCAAGGAATGGGTATGAATCATTGGATGCAACAGAGATTTGATTCTACTTTGCTAGAGATGCAACCATATGTGTACCAAGCAATGGCTGTTGCAACCTTACATGAAATGAGAAGTGTTGATCCTTCCAAACAGCTCTTGCAGTTTCAACAACAACATCATTTGCAATCTCAACAGTTTCAATGTTGGTCGAGTCCCCAGTTACAGAGGCATATTTTTCAGCAACAACAGGCACCACAACAGAATATCCTTCAGCAACAAGCTTAGAACCTACAGGAACAATCCCCACAAAATCATCTTCTTCAGCACTACTTACAACAAAACTCATCTTAGCATCATCTTTTGCAGCAACAACTGCAACATTGTTTTAGTGAACAACAACAACCATTGTCTGAGCAACAACAATGCCAACAATCTTTTCAAGAGAGCATGTTATCCGACTCCTTTAGACAGAATGAATGTTTTTATACAAAGTTTTACATCAGCAAATCAAGAATGATATACAGGTGTTAGCTGAAGTTGCTGAGAACCTACAAGACGAACAGGGGCAAGAGCCTTTGCCATCTGATCCAATGCTAGAGGAACAAACTTAAGAGAGAATAAAGGACTCGTTTTGAACCATAAATATTTATGTGCTTGTGCACAGAGAATCAAAGAAGACAATAATAAAATTTGGTTCAAATTCTAAAAGGGCAGATGGAAGCCATGGAGGCAGAGTGTACCCATTTTGAATATTTTTTTTTGGCCAAAGCAGAGTTTTCACTAGCACAGAAGGAGAAATTATAACCAATTAGTTGTTGAAAAGCAGAGCTTTCATCAGCTAACTAGCAAATCATAAGGTGAAATAGCTGGTGAAACTGCAGGATGAGAATTTTGAAGAGTTGAGCTAAAATAAAGCGATCTTTGGGTCATTTAAAGTATAAGATGGTATCAAAGAATTAATCACCAAATTTTGAAGCATGTGGTTTCAAGATTTTGTGGAAATATATTGGGTAAATGCTCACATGGTCAGCTAAAACTTTTCTCACAGCTGGTAAAATCTTTCAGCCACTTAAGACATGTGTCTTTCCCATCATTGACACATCAAAGACACATCAGAGGCACATCAGTGATAAAGACCAGATGTCAAAGACCTTTTGAAGACAATTTGATTCATATAAACTAGATCTTTAGTTATCCTATTGTAGTTAGTCTTGTATTATGTTTTCTATATTTAGAAATCTAGATCCAGTTTTCTAGGATCTAAGATCTGTTGTAAAGGCTATAAAGCCACAAACTATTGATGAACAGGAGGGTCAATTCTGGATACATAAATATACTATATTGTAAACAGGTTGTTTGATATGATAATACAAATCACAGTTTTCTCTCTCTATTGATATCATATTCTCATCTTTCCTTCTGTAATATTATTCAAGCTGTTTTAACTATAGAATGGCTGTCTTCTCATCAGTCAGTTTATAACTTGCTTAATAGTTTCTTATCGTTGTTTATTAAACCCTACACTTTGTATTTGATTTATAAGCATTGTTTTCTCACCCACTTAAAGGCCATCATCTGATTATTGATCCTTGAGAGCATTGGTTCATTTGATTCTCACTTTGACTGTCTGAATACCATACTGTAATTGAGTTATCCCATTGATCCACACATACAAAAACAAAAAAACAAGTTTACTTTAAGTTACCAAGCATCTTTGACTTACAACCTCAAAGAGTTTCTTGGAGTGATAACAAATTGGCGTCATTGCTGGGGAGAGGAGATTGAAGCTTAGCTTCCTTGGGACATGACATAGATCCAACCTTGATGATAGACAAAGTCTGGACATATATTCGATTGTAATCATCTATCTGGTGACTCCATGAAGGACAGATTCAGTGGCGACTCCATCATTCTGAAATTTGTTGGTGACTCCACTGGTATGAAATGAACAAGAGGTATGCTTTTTGCAATTTCTCAAGTATTTCTGGTTACCCTAATCCAGTGCCTAGTAGAGATGAATGGGGACGCATCCTTCCCAGATTTAGAGGAGAAGAATGGGAATTGCCAGCTGAACACTTGCTGGATTTTCATGACTTTATTCATCGGCTTGAAATTGTACATGAGGATGTTCAAATTAAGTTTTTCAGGCATTCATTACAGGGGATTGCTCTTGACTGGTGTCGGTCTCTTCCAAGTGCAAGTGTTAGCTCTTTGGTAGATTTCCATGCTGCTTTTCATGTGTTTTGTAAAGATCAATTTTCAAATGACTTTCTCTATCCTGAGTGTTGTCATGAATTCAATCTTCTGAATAAAGAATTAGACACTCATGAAGAGTATGTTGTTGTAGAGGATACTCTTCGTTATGATCGAGAGATTAGTAATCCACGCTATGATAACCTTAGTGATGCTTTTGACATTGTACCAAATGCATCTACTATCTTAGTTTGTCATGAAGATCAGATTTTTCCTTCTGAAAACTTTGAAGATGTTGAGCAGATTGACATATCAGTAGGAGACAGTTTCAGATCTGCAGCAAATACTAAGGGCAGCCCTCAACTTTCAGTTTTACAGACAAAAGGGAATTGCAGCAAACATGAAGAGAAGGATAATGAGCAGAAGGGTCCAAATTAGTAGTCCATCCTATATGTTTCTCCGACAAAGGTTGAGCAGTCTACATTTAGCATCGAGATCATTAAAGGCACCTTGAAACAACATTTCATTCTTCAGTTGGAACGACAGCAAGGGGAGGCATTTCATTGTGACTTTGATGATCCTATTGCTAACTATTTGTATTCTATAAGCAACATAAATGTCCAAATACTTTTTTCAGATGAAAGTGAGCACTATCATTTGCTCAATTTATATTTTTGCATGCTATGGTTTCCTATATTGTTCAAGTCAAGATCAAGTATGATATTAGTAAATCAACTTCTAATATGGCTGCATTGGAAATTCATTTTTACTTGTTCAAATTGCCTCTACTGGTTAGTGTAGGACTAGGCAGAAGAAAATAAGCTCTTCATCCGAGCAAGTGGATCCTTCTATTTCAATTTTTGTTGAATAAGCAGAGCAGGCTACCAACAGGCTTCATGCAGGCTACAGGTTTGCAGGGGATCAATTATAAAGACTAGATGACTCCATGCCCAATGCTAAAGGTGACTGGAACTACTAGGTTCTTGGAAACCTCACAGGGAGGTCTCCATCCCAGTTGGAGCCAAATGTTAGCGATAAAAAATGCACTGGTATTTTTGAGTGTTTTCTCCGTAAGCTCATTTTTAAATTTTTAAGAGGAACCGTCTATATCTCCAATTCCCAATATTTCTTCACCAAACTCTCGTTGATCATATTTACTTGAGAGTTTTTATTTCTCTGTTTTAAGTCTACAATACCAAAATGAAAAATAAATGATACTTAACCTATAACCCTAGCTCTATTCACTTTTATATTGTCCAACAATAAATGTACTTCTGTTATGAAGTGGTGGGTGCTCCAAGTGATACTAAACTCAAGCCAAATCCCTAGTTCATGTTCACATGCCACTAAACCCATACTAAAGCCAAGCAATGAGTTAAAATTATATGTCCTATTCTTATGCTATTATGCTATCTATGAGTCATGCAAAAATCCAAATCCACATGCCAAATCGACAAGTCAAACTTCAAGACCACTAGCCCAGCATTGAGCGCCTTTTCTATTTCACCTCATCAATAGGTGTTGATTGTCAAATCGTATAAGTGTATCATGCAGGGTCTAGACAAATACATGCACAACTGCCAGTTTTGCAAATGGTGACAGTTACCAACATTGCCAAGTCGACAGGTTAATCTACATCTAATTCACAAGTTAAATCAAGCTACCGCATATACCTGTAAATGAATGAAAATTTCGGCATATTTTCTAGGGTCATCCCAAGAGGCATCTGCTTACAACGGGATGGAGTGTTTTTATCAGTGCCAAAAGACTTGCAACTAGTGATTCTATGCTCTTTATTTGGAATGAGAAGGGATAGTTGTTGTTGGGAATCAGACGAGCAAACAGACCATAGGCTGTAATGATGTCATTGGTACTCTCGAGTGATAGCATGCATATAGGGATCCTTACTGCTGCTGATCATGATGCTACTACAAATAGTCGATTTACTATTTTCTATAATCCAAGGGCAAGTCCATCTAAATTTTTCATACCTCTGGCAAAGTATGTCAAAGCAGTTTATCATACTCATGTTTCTATTGGAATGCATTTTAGAATGTTATTTGAGACAGAAGAGTCGAGTGTCTGCAGATATATGGGCACCATAACTGGCATAAGTAACTTAGATCAGGTTCGATGGCCAAATTCACATTGGTGTTCTGTTAAGGTTGGTTGGGATGAGTCGACTGCTGGTGAAAGACAACCATGTGTATCACTCTGGGAGATTGAACCTTTGACAACATTTCCCATGTATTCATCACCCTACCCTCTCAGATTGAAATGCCCTTGGCCACAGGGAATGTCGTCACTTCATGGTATTAAGGAGGATGATGGTGGCATAAATACACCTTTCATGTGGATGAGAGATGGTAGTGGGGATCGGAGTGTTCAGGCTTTAAATTTCCAAGGAATGGGTATGAATCATTCAAGGATGCAACAGAGATTTGATTCTACTTTGCTAGAGATGCAACCAGATGTGTACCAAGCAATGGCTGCTGCAGCCTTACATGAAATGAGAAGTGTTGATCCTTCTAAACAACTCTTGTAGTTTCAACAACAACATCATTTGCAATCTCAATAGTTTCAATGTAGGTCAAGTCCCCAGTTATAGAGGCATATTTTTCAGCAACAACAGGCACTACAACAGAATATCCTTCAACAACAAGCTCAAAACCTACAGGAACAATCCCCACAAAATCATCTTCTTCAGCACCAGTTACAACAAAACTCATCTCAACATCATCTTTTGCAGCAACAATTGCAACATTGTTTTAGCGAACAACAACAACCATTATCTGAGCAACAACAAAGCCAACAATATTTTCAAGAGAGTGTGTTATCCAACTCCTTTAGTCAGGATGAATTTTTTTATACAAAGGTTTACATCAACAAAGGTTTTGGCCAAAGTAGAGTTTTCACCATCATGGAAGGCAAAATTATAACCAATTAGTTGTTGAAAAGCAGAGCTTTCATCAACTAATTAGCAAATCCTAAGGCGAAATAGCTGGTGAAACTGCAGAATGAGAATTTTGAAGAGTTGAGCTCGAACAGAGCGATCTTTGGGTCATTTAAAGTATAAGATGGTATCAAAGAATTAATCACCAAATTTTGAAGCATGTGGTTTCAAGATTTTGTGGAAATATATCGGGTAAATGCTCACATGGTCAGCTAAAACTTTTCTCATAGCTAGTAAAAGCTTTCAGCCACTGAAGACATGTGTCTTTCCCGTCATTGACACATCAAAGACACATCAGAGGCACATCAATGATAAAGACCAGATGTCAAAGGCCTTTTGAAGACAATTTGATTCATATAAACTAGATCTTTAGTTATCCTATTGTATTTAGTCTTGTATTATGTTTTCTATATTTAGAAATCCAGATCTAGTTTTCTAGGAGCTGAGATCTGTTGTAAAGGCTATAAAGCTACAAACCGTTGATGAATAGGAGGGTCGATTATGGATATAGAAATATACTATATTGTAAACAGGTTGATTGATATGATAATGCAAATCATAGTTTTCTCCTTGTATTGATATCATATTCTCATCTTTCCTGATGTACTCTTATTCAAGTTGTTTTAACTATTGAATGACTATCATCTCATCAGTCAGTTCATAACTTGCTTAATAGTTTCTTATCGTTGTTTATTAAACCCTACACTTTGTATTTGGTTTATAAGCATTGTTTTCTCACCCACTTAAAGGCCATCATTTTATTATTGATCCTTGAGAGCACTGGTTCATTTGATTCTCACTTTGACTATCTGAATACCATACTATAATTGAGTTATCCCATTGATCCACACATACAAAAACACAAAAACAAGTTTACTTTAAGTCACCAAGCATCTTTGACTTACAACCTCAAAGAGTTTCTTGGAGTGATAATAGAAAGGATGAAGAATATGCTAATATTAATGACGAGGAAGAATGAGGAAGCACAAAGAGTGCACGAGTTGGAGTTAAAGTCCCATGGCACAAAAATTTCGAGCATACAAGAAATAGAAGGGAAAAATCCCATTTTCATATATTCCACATTCGTTGGGAAAATTATATTCAAAGGGTTTATATTTCAAAATCTCTTTTACATCACATGAAATTGAATAGGGGAGCTACAAAACCTTGTGTGTAGAGTAACCTTTTGGTATGAAGAACAATGAACATGGAGACAGTGAAATCCTAACTGTTGATTCTCTAAGATCAATGACCAATATCAAAGGTTTGAGGCCCACAACGAGAACTAAAAAATGACTAAGTCCTAAGATGTTGCGGAGCAATGGAGAATCTGAAGTATGTGTGAAGCAATGAAATAGTCTCGTGGCCTCGTGGACCTATGGTGAAATATTGGTAAATTTGTCAAGGAATGAGGATTTACGGCAGAGCGGAGAAAAGGAATGTATACAAAGATTTGAATAAAAGATATCTGCTTCTGTGGTTTCATGAAATATGACGGATGGATAGACAAGAGAGAAATTTTCAAAGTAGTGCAACAAAATCTACTTCCATGGTTGAACTTAAAAGACTTAGCATGGAACACAAAATCTCAAAACAAAATAGATAAGTACCAAAAACATACGGATGGAATTGTGATTACAATCAAAGAAGTGATGCATGCCCTCGGACCCACCGTTCCAAGAAGAATATGAGAAAATGACTTAGTGTTGAGATGTTGTGGAGCAGTGGAGAATAAAAGGTATCTAAAGAAGTGAGTATGAACCCGCAGACCCAAGGTGAGATATTCTGAAAATTGACTAAGTGTTGAGAATACATAGAGATAGTGAAGCATGATATAGCATTGGGAAGATGGGGAGACTAAGAGAAAATCTGCGACCACATGGACACATGATGAAAAATTGGAAAAACAACTAAGTACTAAGAATTGGATGGACAGAGAATTATTGAAAAATGAATAAGTGTAGAAATTTCGCGAAGATAGTGAGCACGAAGGAATATTAGGAAGATGAGAAGAATAAGAGAAAACCCATGGACCTGCGGTAAGATCTTGAAGAATTAGCTAAGTATGAATAAATGGTTAAGTACCAAGAATGAGAGATCGAATGACCCATAGGGTGAGAGACTCGATCACCCAAAGGTTGCCAAGTGTCACATATTGAAAGGTCCAGAGAGCAAAAGATATCATGCCCTTGGATATTATCATATGTCACAGATCGGACGGTCTAGATGACCCACAATGAAATGTCTTGAAATATTTCTATGTGTGGGTGTAAAATGAGTGTGGTAGAACTTGGGGGTGCTATTTGGAGGCTGTAGAAGTATTAAAATATATTCCTTAGACCCGTGGAAAATGAGATTAGTAGTCCATATTAATTCAAGGTTCAGATAAGAAGGTTGTTGCGCAGTATGGTTACATTGCATGTTTTGATCAGTAGTGAATAGATCAACAAACACAATTGATTCAAGAAGAATATCTGATGGTTGTGTGTCATGAATTCATATCTTTTTCTTGAAGACAGTTAAGAAGATCAATGGTCAAGATCAAATCAAGGACAAATTGGACGGTTGTTAAGTGCTAAGGGTGTATTGTGTGACAATGAAGAAAATTGATAGAGGATATTGAATCTTGGAACATATCCAATGATTGTTGTACATTGAGCTTGTTCTTGAACAAATCAAGTGTGAAAAAGAAGGGATGTGTACAGGTTGTTAAGGAACATTGAGGCCTGGTTTTATGGAGATCTAGAACCAATCCTATATTCTTTGGATATGTGGAAAAATATTTGGGTGTATATTTTATATAAATATCCATGATCTTGTGAATTTTTAGATGGCATGGTGAATATATGTAACAGAGAATCTAAGTTGGTGGAAATGAAGGTGAGAGGAGTAGAAGAAAGAATGAAAGAGGAACATCTCAAGGCAGTTGGGTGGTGCAAGGAAGTTTAATTGGAAGCTTATTTTTTTTAGGGCGGAAGGGTGGTGCAAGGTAGATGATTGGTATGCTCAATAGAACAATAGGTTGGTTACTAGAAGATTGGTGTCTGCAGACTATAAGTTGGTTCTTACAGTGAGGATTGGTGTCCTCAACAATTCAACAGGTTGGTGCTTGAAATATTGGTGTCTGTAGACTGTAAGTTGGTTCTTATAGTGAGTATTGGTTTCCTAAACATATCAACATGTTGGTGTCTTTCAAGTTGGTTATTGAAAAATTACAAGTGGGTGCTTACTTCAGGGATTGGTGTCCCTCACAGGTTGAAGCCTATAAAGAATGTAACTCTTGATTATTATAAGAAAAAATTTTCATGGTTTTATCCCTTATTGGGTTTCCACATAAAATATTTTTGTATTGTGCCTTTGTGTCAATCTCTAATAATTATGTGCATTACTTATGTTTAACTCTATGATGATTAGTTAAAGTGGTAAAAGAGAAAATAATGTTAAAATCCACCCAATAGTGATTCACCCCCCTCTCAATATTATTGAATATTCCAATAATTGGTATGAGAGAGTTCCTTCAAACATTTTAACCACTGGAAGGAATATATTTGTAGCAGACATGGACAAACAATAAATTTCTCCAAGAATGGAGAACCATTATTTGGTGGAACCAATTATGCTTTATGGAGCATAAAAATGAGAGTATTCCTTATGGCACAAGGATTTGAAGTTTGGAACTCAGTAGTGAATGGATACAAATCACCAACCACTCCCCCAATAGATGCAGATGGAAGAAAAGATACATGAAAATAATTCCAAATCAATGAATGCCATATTATCTAGTATTTTAGGCTCCAAGTTTGTAAAATTCATGCATTGTGAAAATGTCAAAGACATATGGGACAAGCTGGAGAACATCTATGAAGGAGATGAGACAGTGAAGCATGCCAAGTTACAAACACATTGAGAATAGTTTGAAGTATTGAAAATGAAAGAAGATGAATATATTGCAACATACTTCCTTAGAGTAGATGGAGTTGTAAATACCATTAGAGGATTTGGTAAATAAATACAAGAATCTACAATTGTTCAAAAGGTACTAAGATCACTTCCTATAAGATTTGATGCCAAGGTTTCAACGATAGAAGAATATAGCAATCTAAAGAATTGGAAAATGGATGAGTTGCATGAAATTTTAACATCCTATGAAATGAGGAATGAAAAAGAAAAACCATCAAAGCATGAAGCAAAGAATTCAACGCATAAAAAATGATAAGCTCAAAAGGGATACCAATCAAGCAATTCCTCTAAATAGAAATTAGATACAAAAGAAGCAAACTTTGTCAGGAAGCTGAAGAAGGGATATGAAAAGTGCATCGGTAGGATCCCTTTCAAAAAAAATTAATTGTGGTAAAGTAGGACATTTTCCCTCTAATTGTCCTCATAAATATAATAATGAAGAAGATTTTTATTTCAAAAGAAATAAACACTACCACAAGAAAAACAAAAATGATAATAAAGGAAAAAATTACAAGAAAAAGAGAAATTTGTATGCCAATGATGAAAGCAGCTCATCCGATGAAGATGATAATAGCATAGAAGATGCTCTATTATTAATGGCCTTGAATGATCAATATGAATTGTCAAATAATGAAGACATAAATCATGAAGATTCAGATGAGGAAGGAGAGATAAATATTGAAGGAGAACTAATATATGTTATGCATGAACTGGAGAAACTCAGAATGAAGAATGAATCAATCAAGGAGCAATTGAGAGAATATAAAAATGATATTTATGAGACCAATGGTGAAACTGACATTATCAGTCTAAAAAGACAACTAGAGGAGGCTAGAAAAATTGAAGAAGTTCTGACAAATAAGATTAAGGAAGTGAAAGAAATTTGTCATAAGAAATAATTTGAAATGGAAGACAACTAAATAGAAATTTGAAGTTTGAAAATAGTTTGATAGTCCTAGAATATATTATTAGTATACAAAGATCACCACTTGAAAAAACCGGTATTGGTTATGACAACAATCAGAAAAATATTGATGGAAGTGAAAATCATGCAATACCAGAAAAGAAAGAAATGACTCAAAATCATGCTAATGTGCTTAAGAGTTTCCACTGTAGTGGAAACACTTCTAAAAATGTAGAAGACAACAAAAAAAGTAAATATGTTCAACATAAACTTGGTTTCTTCTATAAAATAGATGATTTCAAGGAAGTAGTTCAACCAAGAAGATCTTCCAGAACAAGGTATCAAAATCTGTTTCTTGGTTATTGTTTTGGTTTTCATAATTTTGGGCACAAATCCATTAACTGTAGGGCCAATGCAAGAGAAAACAATATGAGAAACAAATATTCTTATAAGATTCCCAAGAACAAATTTGTGAGCAACAAAAACAAAACATCTCAGGGGTTTGTTGACAGAATCTATAACTCATTTTCTCCACTGATGAACTTCAACATTGAATGGTAAAGTGTAACAAATTTGGTCATAAAGCACATGAATTCAGAAGCAGGATGGAACCCACCAAAAAAAACATGAAATAAATATTCCTTGCTAAAGATAAGGAAGAAAACACAAGTGTGTGGAGAAGAAAATCAGATCAACAAGAGAAGGAAGAAAAAAACCTAGCCATACATGCATAAAGAAAACAAATAAGTGGTATGTTGATAGTGGATATTTCAAACACATGACAAGGGATCAAAGTAGGTTCTTAGTTCTTAAAAGGGAAAAAAAAGGAGGCAATGCCACCTTTGGAGATGATGTTTGTGCCAAAATAATTGGAAAAGGAACAATCAGCCTTGGAAATGAGAAGTCCAAAGCATAAAAGGTGTTGTTGATAGAAGACATGAAGCACAATCTTCTCAATGTTAGTCAAATGTGCGACCAAGGACATATTCTATCCTTTTACTATGAAAAATGTGAAACAAGAAAGAAAAACTCGAGAAGACTAGTTACTACAACGCTTATATCTCCTAACAACATATACATTTTGGATGAAATAAGAGGAGAGAAATCTTGCATGGGATGGATCAATCAAAGTTGGCTATGGCATAGAAGAATGGGACATATTCACTTTGATAATTTGGTAATAATAAGCAAGAGGCAGGTTGTAAGGGATATGCCACCAAGTATAAAACCCTTAGATCCTATTTGTAAGCATTGCCAACATGGAAAGAAGACCAGAGTCACTTTCAAGAGAAAGGAGCATTCTACCTCAAAGCCCCTATAGTTAATTCATACTAACCTTTGTGGGCCAACCAGACCCAATATTTTGCAAGGTGAGCATTATTTTATATTATTCATTAAAGATTATATTAGAATGACATGGGCTGGTTTTCTAAATAAAAAAATTAGAAGCATTTGACAAATTTAAGGTGTTTAAGGAAATGGTTGAAAACGAAACTGATCTTAAAATCAAGTGCTTACGATTAGACAATGGAGGTTAGTTTACCTCAAATGACTTTGAATTTTTTTGTGAGAAGCATGTAATCAATGGACAATTCTCATCATCTACAACACCATAGTAGAATAGCGTTGTAGAGAGAAAAAATAGAACTCTGCAAGAGATGGCCAAGACCATGTTGAATGATTCCAAAGTGTTAGATATTTTTGGGAAAGAGGGGGTACATACCGTTGTTCATATCATAAACAAAGAACTGCTTATATCAAACAATGATAAAACACCATGATTTATGGAAAGGTAGACCTGCAACATTCAATTACTTTAAGGCATTTGGAAGCAAGTGTTACATAAAAAGAAACAAAGAAAAATTGTGAAAAATTGATTCCAGAACAAATGAAGGAATTTTTATAGGATAGTCACCCAAGAGTGAGGCCTACAGATGCTATAATTTAAGGCTAGACAAGATAATAATGAGTGAAAATGTAAAAGTAGATGATGAAAGATCACCTCGATCAAATCAGAATTCAAAAGAAACAAAATACATAAGAGAAGATGAATATCTGGAAGAAGGACATCATGAAGAGGAAGAAGAAGAAGAACAACAATAAGAACAACATCAAGAAGTAGAACCATAATTGGAGGTCCAACAAAACGATGAAGAACAAGAGACACGAAGAAGAGACACCAGAACATGTTCAAGGTATATACAAACGGATCATCATGAAAGTCAAATTCTTGGAAGTAAAAGTGCAGGACCTCAAACAAGTAGAAGAATAAATAGTTCTCCTAAGTAGGTTAATTTTTCCCTACTATTCATAGTAGATCCTAGAATCTTTGAAGAAGCAAGAAAATATGAGCATTGTGTTAATGCTATGAATGAAGAATTGGACCAAAATGAAAAGAATCAAACCTGGGAACTTGTTCCTAGAACCAAGAATAAGAATGTAATAGGAACTAAATGGTTCTTCATGAATAAACATAATGAGAATGGATAGGAAATAAGAAACACAAAAAGACTGGTATGTAAAGGATATGCTCAAATTGAGGGAATTGACTTTGAAGAAACATTTTCCCCTGTAGCAAGAATGGAGGCTATTAGAATGTTTTTGGAAATTTCTTTCCACAAAGACTTCAAAATTTATCAGATGGACATCAAGTGTGCATTCCTAAATGGAAATATAGAAAAAAAAGTATATATTGAGAAACCTGAAGGACTCCAATTATCAGAGGATAGATATTATGTATGAAAACTCAAGAAATATATCTATGGGTTAAAACAAGCTCCTTCATCTTGGTACTCAAGACTGGACAAGCATCTACAACAATAAGGATTTAAAAGAGGAACTATAGAAAAAAACACCTGCATCAAACTAGAAGACAAGGACATGGTATTTATTGTTTATATGTGGATGATATAAGTTTTGGAAGTAGCACTAACAAATTGAGTAAAAGGTTTGTTGAAGAAATGCAAAAGGAGTTTGAAATGTCAATACTTGGAGAATTATCATTTTTCTTAGGACTACAAATTTCTCAATCTAGTAAATGTATCTTCATATCCCAGAAAATATAAATTAAGGAGATGCTCAAAAAATTCAAAATGGTATACTGCAAGCCAATGAGTACACCCATGATTACATGAAGAAAGTTAAGAAAATATGATGAATCTATGGAAGCAGACCAAAAATTGTACATATATATGATTGACAACTTGTTATATATGATAACCTCAAGACCATATGTCATGCGGGACATTGGAGTTGTTGCAAGGTTTCAATCTGCACCAAAGGAAACTCATGTACAGACAGTTAAGAGAATTTTCAGGTATTTGAAGGGTACTTTGGATTACATATTATGGTATCCAAAAGGTGAATAGTTTACATTAACAACATACATTGATGTTGATTGGACATGTTGTATATATGACCGAAAAAGCACAAGTGGATGTGCGTTATTCTTAGGAAATTGCTTGGTGTCCTAGTTGAGTAAAAATAAATCATCAATCTTTTTGTCTACGACAAAAGAATAATATATTGAAAAAGTTGCTTGTTGTGCACAAGTACTTTGGATGAAGAAAACATTACAAGATATTTAGGTTGAATGCAGGAAACCAATTCCCATATTGTGTGATAATACTAGTGCTATAAGAATTTCAAAGAACCCTATGATGCATTCAAAAATAAAACACATACCTATCAAGTACCATTTTTGAAGGGAACAAGTTGTAAACCAAGTTGTTAAATTAGATTATGTGACTGCAAACAAACATATTTCCGATATCCTTAATAAACCTCTTCCTAGAGAATCTTTCGAGTATTTCAGAAAGAAATTAGGGGTGGTGTATAAGCCATCCAATCACTAATAGCTCATGAAAATATGTCAAAGAGGCACTACAATATGCGAGAAGGGAACATTCTTAGGGGGAGCAACAAAGAAATTTGTCTGACTACAGAAACAAATAATACATAGTACATTAACAAGGGGAGAATATCTGTTTCTCCATTGATGTCAAAGGGGGATAATATATAGAGAGGGGTAGAGTTGCAAAAAGAATAGGAACACCAAGATAACTAAGTCTTTCAATCAATGATAAAGGGGGATATTGTTGAAAAGG
>JASDQU010012037.1:219768-230006 GCA_032191745.1 Picea mariana
ATATCAACAACCAAGATCAAAGGTTTGAGGTCCATGGTGGGAACTAAAAAATGGCAGTCCCAAGATGTTGTGGAGAATCAGAAGTATGTGCGAAGAACTGAAATAGTCCCACAAACCCATGGTGAAATCTTGATGAATGTGACAAGGAATGAGGATTCGTGATGGATTCAAGAAAATGAATGTATACAAAGAGTTGAATGAAAGATGTCTTCTTTCATAGTTTTGTGAAATATGACTAAGTGTAGGATGGTGGATGGACGGACGAACAAGAGAACAATTCTCAAAGTAGTGTGACACACTCTTCTTCTACAGTTGAACTTAAAAGACTAAGTATGGAACATAAAATCTAAAAAAGAAAGGCTAAGTCCCAAAAACATATGGAAGGACTTGTGATTACAATTGGAGAAGTGATGATGCATGCTCATGAAGCCATCGTTCCATGAAGAATATGAGAAAATGACTAAGTGTTGAGATGTCACAGAGCAACGAAGAATCAAAGATGTGTAAAGAAGTGATCGTGAACCCACAAACCCATGGAACCGTGGTGAGATCTTACAAAAATCGACTAAGTGTCAAGACTTCATGGAGACAGTGAAGCACGATGAAGCATTGGGAAGATGAGAAGACTAAGAGAAAACCTGCAACCCAGTGGACCCACGATGAAAAATTGGAAAAAAAACTAAGTGCCAAGAATTGGATGGAAAAAGAAGTCTCGAAAAATGATGAAGTTTTGAGACTTCGTAGAGAGAGTGAGCATGAAAGAATATGGGGAATACGAGAAGAATATGATGGAACCCATGGACCCATTGTAGTATCTTGAAGAATTGGCTAAGTATGAAGAAATCACTAAGTACAAAGAATAAGAGATCGAATGACCCAAAGGGTGGGAGATTCAACGGTCTAGAGGTTTCCACATGTCACATATCGAATGGTATAGAGAGAAAGAGATCTCAAGCCCTAGGAGACTACCACATGTCACAGATCGGGCGGTCCAAATGACCCATAATGAAATGTCTTGAAATGTGTCTAAGTGTGGGTGTAAAATGAGTGTGGCAGAACTTGGGGGTGCAATTTGGAGGTGACAAAAGTATTAAAATATATTCCTTAGACCCGTGATGAATGAGATCAATGGTCGAGATTAATCCAAGGTCTAGATTAGATCATTGTGGTGCATTATGGTTACATTGCACGTTTTGATGAGTAGTGAATGGATCAACGACCATGATTGATTCGAGAAGAATATCTGATGGTTGCACTTCATGACTATGTTAACACTCTATAAATTCCTAGAGGTTGTCAGGGTAGAAGAAATTTACAAGAGGTAACTTTATCCAACCACTTCGAAACTGGAATCTATCCCTACCAGTTTCAGAGCGGGATCTCTCTGTGTGATTTAGCTCTGTTTTAATTTTAAGATATTAGGCTAGTTATATAAAATAAGATTGATTGGTTTGTTGTTTTTGTTAAGTTGGCTGAGGGGGCTTTACACATCCATTGGGCTATGGGGTCTGTATTATAAAGATAGAAATCTAAACCAGAAACAAAAGAATCTTTCACAGGGAAAGATAATGCATTCGTTGGATTCTTTAGCAATAAAGTGATGAATAGTAGAAAAGATGAGAATATCAATTAAAATGAAGAAGCATTTAAGAATTTCTTCACTGTAATATCAAAAGATAAACATTAAAATCTTTCAAAGTCTGAAACGGGGTATACAAAGATAAATCCTGCAACATGCATTACTTTTAAAAGACTTAGATTAGAAAACAATATGACAACTGAGCAAGAAGAACATTCAACATAGAAAAGAAAACATCACCAATGAATAACATGCGAGAATCCTGTGAAAAAGTCTCTTTGTATTAATGGAAGATCTCTTGATAAAAATTACAGTCTTGTAGCTTGCAGGGCATAAAGTTCAACCCTTAGTACTTCAAAGTTTGAAGTATTTATAATCAAAATTACATACAACCCTGTCATTAAAGATTAGGACATGGCTAATCTAAATTTAGCTAACTAACTTAACAAGATACAAAAATTTAGGAAACTACTTGATGATGTGTTGAAACTTCATGCTGATTTCTAGGGTGAATCGTTGGTGAGGCCTTTGCATGACCTTGTCTAACTGGATAGCTGACTAGTCTTGGACACCTCATCACCTACTCGATCAGACTGCATATCTCTTCCCATCGAAGGTTACTGGGAGTGCTGATTTTGAGTAATCTTTGGTATACTTCATCCATCTCTGTGTACTTGGTGAAAGTAGGCTTGATGATGAAGATGTACTGGATCTCGTGCTGTATACTGATGTCTAACTGTAGAGCATCTAAGAATGCCTTGCCCATGATATTTCCTTTTATTCCTGAGAATTTTGAGCTATCCTTAGCCACAGTGGCTAGTTTCTTTTTGTAATCGGCAAGCATAATTAATTTGTCATTTATAGCTCTCAAACCAGGAAGGCCTTTCTTCTGCAGAGTTTCGATCTTGCTGAAAAATCTTTGCACTCCTGCGTCCATGGTCTGGACCTTTTCCTCTAGATGTAGCATCAGTCCTCTCTTGGTCAAGACCCTCTTGACCTCAATGATGGTCTTTGTCCTATCTTCAATCTTCAAATCCTGTAGCTCCTCTCTGGTTTTGGAATTCAGAAATTTGATGATCTCAACAGCTTATGTGGGCATCTCTCCCAGTTCTACTCTTATCTTCTCGATAGCTTGCTGACTTCTTTGCTCCAGCTCATTTTTCTCGAACATGATTTGTATCATCGGCCATATTTCATTCATGGACTTGGTGATATCCATCCAGACACTTTCTTTGACCTCAACAAGTGTTTTGCCTGCCACTATTTTCTTTTGAGGCTATTGCAATTCCTGTTTAATCTTGTATGAAGTTTGTTTCTCCTTGGAGTAGTTAGTTTGAAAGGAATATTTGAGTTCCTGAAGGTTCTCAATCTCCTTTTTAGGTATGCTAATCTCTGTCTCTTGCAAATTCATCTCTTCCATGGATTTAGCCAGTTCAACTATTTTCTCCATAGCTGTTAGTGGATTTGCTAAGGGAATTTCTGCTACAGACATTGTGCTCACTCCTGTGAGTGGGACTACACTTAGTGGAATGACCTCCATGGGATTTGACTGCTCCTTCTCTTTCACTAGTTTTTCCAATTCCGCTTCCATTTCCTTCAATTATGCATTCTGCTCCATGATGAGTTTGAGCATCTCATCCTTTTCCCCTTCTATCTCTGCTATTTCCTTTGCCAGTGAATCTTCTATTGGTGGCAGTTTCAACTGTTTCCTCGGAGATGCTATATTGGCATTTTTCTTTTTGAGCATCTCCTCGACTGCTTTCACATTCAAGGGATCATATTCGATCTTGAGGACCAGTTCCTCCAACGTCTTAATCCTGTTATCCTTGGCAAAGGATGATATTTTTTCTAACTTCAGCTGCATTTGGACATTGTTCAGAGCTACTTGTAACTTGTAGGTAGCAGTAGAAGCATGTGCCAATGTGGAGAAAACCATTTCTCCAGTTTGCCTGTGCAGATCCATTTGATCAGCTGGATGCACATATTTAGTCTAAAATTTGAATGTTGCCCTTTTGTAATCGGTGATTACTTTCGGGTCTGGCACCTGTGCTTGCAGAAATGCCATGTGCATTCTACCCTTCTCAGTGTCAAATGCATACAACAGTCTATGTTATGCAGTTGATGTTTGCTTCTAGAACTGAGTATATGTGCTACTGGTTAGCGTCTAATTTTTCTTTTTGATCAGATCATACTTCTAAAAAATACTCAATTTCAGTCCTATTTTGCTCGGCTGGTTGGCTGGTGGAGTATCTGTAGGCTTCTTGGGCAACACTGCAGTCATGATTCATTTGTTGCTTGTACTAAGGAGCAACCAATCAACCTCCACGGCTGTAGTGGATTGAATTCCATTTTCACCAGCCGTGTCAGGTGCCTGACTAGTTTTTGGCCTCTTGGTGTGTAATTGGAACTCTTTAGATGATACTTTAGTGATGGGAGGTGAATTGTCCTTCCTGGGCCTTTTCTGCTTGGGAACCTGTGGTGTAGTTGTCTATGAGATAGTGACCGAAAAGTCCTACTGTTCTGTCTCCACCAGGGTGTTTGGCTCCCATTCTGTCTGGTTGGTGAATTTCTCTATCTCAAGCCTAGATGTATGGACATATGGGATATTCTTATTCTTAACTCTCATCTCTAAAATTATCCCCCAGGGGTCATAATGCCTTATGAAGAAAACAAAAAACTTCATCTCCTTTAACAGTCTATCTGCTTCCTCCTCAGTGCCTCAGCTATTGCAAATGAATGGCCCAATCTGCCCTTTGATTCTGAGCTGCTGCTTCTTCTTCAGAGACACGAAATGTATGTCATCTGAATTAATCATTTTTCTTATGTATTCCAGGGTAAATATTCTCACGGGCAGATACTTGGGCAACTTGTACGGAGCCAATTCACATCAATACACTCTGATCTTTGTGTGTTCCTGGTACAGGTACCAGTCTCCCATTTTTGCAAGGTATGAAAGGTGTAAGGTCCTTTGGATTTCCTCATTTATTCTTGGCTCACATCTTCCACTAAGCATGCTCACCATGGGATGGTAGAATTGCTCGATAAACTGTTTGAAGCTGAATTCTGTAGAGTTGTGTCTGAGCAGCGAATTCCACGCTATCACAACCTGTGGCCTCCCATACTTGTCCATATTTTGCATCGAAAAAGAGAATTTGTCCTCTTGAAAGAATATGAACATGTAAGCCATTATTGAGGAATACCAGAACATGCCTTCTGTGGCGAAATTTGAGAATTGCTCATGAATGTTGTATGCGAGGAGGGCGTTGTAGTCAAACTGAGTGGTGGGTTTCTCATCTGTGGAGAAGATGGATAGAAAACCCAATATGGGTTCATCCACCCATTGATCAAAAAAATACCCAAGTAGGGCACAGAGCGTCGAGATGACTTGATTTCCCTTTACTGAGAACATGGATGAAGGATACGGGGCATTTGTAGTGGGGAGCTAAGCAGCCTGTGGGAGAAAAGGTTCGAAAATCTAAGCTCTTTGGGTGAATGACAGTTTCTGGTAAAGTTCTGTGATGAGTTCAAGGTTGAAATGTGAGGCGGACTTGGCTCTGGGTATCTGCATCATCTGATCAATGGTTTCTAGTGTAATGAAGAACAAAGTTTCTCCAGATGAAGAAACGACGACTCTCTGGTAGGAGAGGTAGTGAGCTTGGCATTTGAGGGAGAATTCGGAGAAATGGTGAACCTCGAGGAAAAGATACAGGGGAAGGTTTGATTCCCAGAGACCAATGTCATCGCTCTGGTCAAGGAAAACCTCTTTGATCCATGACTGCAAGTTTGCGAAGTTGAATTCGCATATGGTGTCTGCGATTAAATGGTCTTTGACGGCCAGAGGGATCTTGTCGAGGTCGACAGGGGGCAGGAGGAAAGGATTCTCCTCGGCCTCTAATTTATTTGATTTTGGCGCCATCACTGTAACAATACCTGCAAGTAAAACAAAAAGGTTAGCGGGGATGACCGTGGTGTTGGGCGACTGACTGTAACGGAGAGGAAAATGGGGAAAAAATTCTCTGGTGCGACGACAGGGTGAATGATGAGGGAAAGAAGGGTGAAGGTAGTTTTTGAGAAAACGGATACCCGTTGGGCGCGAGAGACAGGTCAGCAAGTTAACGGATAGGTTAGCCAATAATAAATGGCCAACGGGTCATTTAGAGCATGAGATGGTAGGTGACAATGACTGAAGAATATGGCTGGGCGACGTGGCGAGAGTAACCATGGTGAGAGGACTTGTAAAGGGTGAAAAAGGGGAATGGAATGACAGAGTAATGAGACGTGACCTCTAGGGGAAAAGCATTTATAATGATGTCATGGGGTGACAAGGTATGTCAGACCTTGGGAGGCGGTGGGAGTTTGAACCAATAGATTCCTTCCACGTAGATGAAAATGGCCCGCCAGTAAACATTCCATTCTGGACCCCCCCACCCTTCGTTAAAGATAGATCGGTTGGGGGGGTCCGAAAAACACCATGAGCCATCGATTTTTTCTCTCGCTCCTGGGCCATAGATCTATGCATGCTATTTAACCAACATTCCAGACCCCCACCACCATTAAAAGCAGAACGGTTGGGGTGGCCCGGAATCCAATCTAAGATGTGGATTTGAGGGTGAACATCTGATTTGTTCATATATGTGTCTTTGTTATTTCCGATTCCGGACCCTCCCCACCCCCATCGTTAAAGGTAGAACGGTAGGGCAGGTTCGGAAAGACTTGTCAACCGTAGATATGGGCGCCTGCTCTTCGGCCGTTCATCTATGTGTTGTGCTTAACTATGAGTGCAAAGGCATATGTGCTCTAAAAAACTTAGGATTAGTTCATATCATGGGTTTTCCCAATCTTTTCCATGTTTTTATCACCAAGGGGTTAGACATCAAACCTTTTGAACCTCAAAGATATAGTTCAACAGTGATCATCATGCTTGTTTTATTAAGATAAGGTAAACTATCCTATGCTCTAACCTAATTACCTATGACAATTAGCCCAGGTTAAACTGTTGGACTAAGAAATTACTCTATCCCGGGGTTATCTGACCAAGATTAGGCAGTTTGGTCAAATTTATTCACTAACTACCCTAAATCACTTGGCTAAGATTAGGCAGTTTAACCAAGCTTATTCACTACTCCTATCAACATCAATTTAAAAGAACTTGGCCATGCTTGAACGGTATGGACCAAATCATTGTTATTGCATGGGGCTCTATTGAATTTCTTTTATGCCCTCTTTTATTCCTTTTCTTTCTTTTCTTTTTCTTTTTCTTTTCTTTTCTTTTCTTTTTCTTTTTCTTTTTCTTTTTTCTCAAATTATTTGCAGAATCGAAAATCATTTGACAAACAAAAACACTAAAGAGATAACATTTCAGTCACCGATTGATCCTATAAATTATAGGGTTATAACAACGGCTCCACCTGGGGATGTAACTCTCCTTGTGAAGTGCCAAGAATCTTGTTTCCTGATGTTCTGAAAAACTTTCTCCATAGTTGCCTTTGTTGCTTGATTGGTTTTATTCTTGAAAATTTGAAGACAATGTTCAGTGGCTTAGGGCCTTCTCTATGGGCTTCAACCATATGATCAAAGTTGTTTCACTCAAAAACTTGTAAGCAAAATGAAAATGGTTTGTACAATGGAAAAGTGTGACTGCAGGTCCCTACTGAGGAGGTGAATAGTGCTTCAACATTCTGCCATTTACAGGTCCTCCTAGCAGATTTGTCCCATCGCTGTTGTTGAGCAAGAAGGAATTATTTCCTTTGAACGCTTGAATTATGAAAGATCCCTTCCATATACTGTCGAATTTTCCATGCTTCCCCTTATCTTCATTTCAGTCATCCCATATCAGAACCAAATCACCTAGCTCAAATTCATCCTCTTTAGTTCTTTTGTCAAAGATGTTTTTAATGCTTTCTTGAACAACCTGAGTTTTATTGTATACTTCTTCTCTGGACTGCTACAAGTGGATCATCTAGTTTATCCTTCTTTGGGAGTCGTTCATCTCGGCTTGCATCTCTTGCAGTAATTTCATGATAGGAACTCCTAAGGAAGTGGGAAAAACTGCTTCAGTACCATAGACCAACTGATATGATGACATACCAATTGACCTCTTGGTGGTCAGTTTGTCGGCCCATAGTGCGAAAACCATCTTGTTATGCCATGATTTTTTGTTTTCTTGCAAAGTCTTCTTAATAATGTTCACCAGGGTCTTATTTGATGACTCAGCTAGCCCATTTCCCTGAGGATAATAACCTGTGGAATGACCCAAACCAATATGATACTAGTTGCAAAAGTCTATGAGCTTCTTAGATCAGAAAGCAGCTGCATTGTCGGTTATAATCTTTCTAGGACATCCAAAACGAGACAAGATATTATTTTTAAGAAATTTAATAATGACAGAATCATTAGCTTGCCTGATTGGTACAACTTTGATCCATTTTTTGAAATAGTCAGTAGCAGTAAGAATCCACCCGTGCTGGCCCAAAGAGGGAGGATGTATTTCTCCGATAAACTCTAATCCCCATTGTTGGAAAGGAGCTTCAACAGAGATTGGTTTCAGGGGCAAAGGAAGAAGCTTCTTTTGCCCTCGAAAACCTGACATTTGTGACACGAAGTCACATTCTGATGCACATCGGTGAACAACGTAGGCCAATAGAACCCATCTCTAAAATTTTTATTAGCTGTGGTCTTCCAGCTTAGATGATCACCATAGTCTCCTACATGAAAATCCTGCAATACTTTGTCAGCTTCATCTTTTAATAGACAATTCAACAAAATACCTCCAGGATCCTTCCAATATAGATTGCCTTCTAAAATGCCAAATTTTAATGCTTTTAATTTCAAAAACCTAGCTTTAGTTTTGGTCAGACTAGGGGGAGCTTGTAAGTTATGCAAAACAAATATTAGGTCTGCATACCATGGATAGTTCAGAAAAACCTCTTTCACGCTTGGAGTCACCTGCTCTGCCTGTTCATCTACTACAGCAAAGAAATTAATATCAAGAGCATAGAAATTGGATTCAGCCATTAACTTTGCTAGACCTTGACCTTTAATCAATTTAGTAGGCTTAATTTCTATGTCATACTCTAGAATGATAGCAATCCATTTTCCTCTTCGGCCATCTGGATTGTTCTGAGTTAAAATGTCTTTTAGTACCATGTTCAAAACATATGCAATGGTGTGGGAATGGAGAATATACACTCTAAAATCCTTTATAGCTTTTACGAGGGAAAAAGCTTGTTTCTCCATTATTTTATAATTCAAAGCAACATCTCTTAATGCTTTACTGAAAAAGGCTATGGGATGTTCATACCCTTCGCTGTTTTTTTGTAATAATACTACTGCAATGGTATGTTCAGAAGAGAAAGAAAAAAGGTAAAAATCTTTGGTCAAATCGGGACTGATCAAGACTGGAGCCTGTGTGAGTGCACGTTTAACTTGTTCGAAAGACTGCTTGGATTCAATGTCCCATTTTATTTTTTTGTCCTTTTTTAACATGTTTGTGATGTTCCTGAGAAGCTCAGCCAGGTTGGGTATGAATCTTCTCAGAAAGTTTATTTTCCCAATGAAGGATTGTAATTCTTTGAGATTCCTTGGGTGTTCCAGTTTCTGAATGGCTTCTATTCTGCTGGGATCTATCTTAATTCCTTCCTTAGAGATTATGTGCCCCAACAATTTACCCTCCTCTAATCCGAAGATGATTTTCTTAGGATTCAGGGAAATCCCGAATTTCCCCATTTCTCAAATATTCGTCTGAGATGTCTTAAGTGCTCGTCATCGGATTGGGAAAACACAGTTACGCCGTCCAAATAAATGACAATAATCTTGCCAAGTTTTTCCAGAAAAGCGATGTCCATCGCTCTTTGGAAAGTGGCCCCAGCGTTCATCAACCCGAAAGGCATTTTCACGTACATGAAGGTGCCCCAAGGTGTTGTGAAGGCTGTTTTCTCTTGGTCATCTGGGTGAACGAGAACCTGGTTATAGACTGAAAAACCATCCAGTAAGGATATTCGACTAGATCCAACTACCCTTTGTAATATGTGGTCCATTTTTGGAAATGGGTAGTTGTCCTTTAGAGAAACTTTGTTCAGGTTACGGAAATGAATGCAAAGCCTGATTTCCCCAGACTTCTTTCAGGTTGGGACCAGATTTGAAACCCTTTTGGAAAATCATAAGGGAACTATGATTTTAGCATCATACATCTTTTTGATTTCTTTTTCTATCAGGGGAAGTAACTTGGGATTGATTCTCCTAAGCTTATGTTTGAAAGGTTTTTGATCTTCTTTTATCAGGATCCTATGTTGTATGATGCTTGTTTCATAAGATTTTAAATCTTTGTAACCCCAAGAAAACACATCCTCATATTCCTTGAAAAGTTCAATGTATTTGAGTTTCTGCTCAGGAGGTAAGGATTTATAAAGTTTTACTATCCCGGGCTTCTCTTCTGTCCCTATGTTAACGTCTTCAACCTCTTTACCACTAGCTTCAATTTTTGGGTTTTTAGCTACATCATTAAAATAAAAAAGGTCTTCTAAAGGAACTAAACCCCTAGGTAAAACATTACTCTTTAAATGAAAAACGTCAGATTCTATCTCATCTTCACCTAACTCTCCTGAATCTATCTTTTTACACTATCATTTCCAAAATCAGATTTATTTACATTTTCATCCTC
>JASDQU010012037.1:238935-259619 GCA_032191745.1 Picea mariana
CTCTAGATGCTTCTCTTGATAGACATATTTAGTATAAATAAGGGTTGAGGGTATGAAAACCCTAGCTTGGAGATTATTGTAACAAAGCATTGCTCGATTGGAGCTTGCCCCCTCGAAGAGGCTTGTGAACATTGTTTTCTGAATCAAAGTTTTATTTCTATTGTTGTTCTTATATTATTTCTGTGTTATTGTGGAGATTATGCTAGATATTTTACTGTTATTCTACCATTTCTAGCATTTTATTTCTGTTCTGCATATTTTATATATCTAGTATCTTGCATTCTGTGTTGGTCATGTCTAGCCTTGTAATTTTCCCGTGATTTCTTTAGTGTCTCATGTACTTGCAAATGGATCTTCCTGATCTTCTCAACATTTTTTTCTGCTTTTAATGTATCTCCTGTGAGGTCCTCCCTCACTCCTCCTTGTTTTCCATATACAACATTGAAGGGTGAAGGTGGAAAATACCCAAAACAAGTTTCAAAAGCTGACTTACCAGTAGAAGTGTGGATTGCTTTGTTATAAGAGTGTTGAATATAGATAAAATTTTCATCTCAGGTATTCAAATGCTTATAATTATAACCCCTCAAAATATGCACCAAAGTCCTCTTGACTACTTTCATCTTCCCATCTGTCTATGGATGGAATGTTGTAGACCTCTTCAACTTAGTGTCCATCTTCTCGCACAATGTAGTCCAAAATACACTGAGAAATATAGTATCCCTATCTGTGATGATGCTCATTGGTATCCCAAAGTGCACCCAGACCTATTCAAAGAACTAATTTTGTGCTTCTTGTCTAGTGATGGTATTTTTACAAGGCATGAGAATGCACATTTTGTTGAAATTGTCAACTACCACAAATACATAGTCATGTCCCTTCTTGGTTGTTGGTAAACCTCCCAAAAAATCCATGGAAATGTTTTCCAAAGGTCGAGTGGGTACAGGTAAGGGATGGTATAGACCTTGCTTCTTGTTGCTAAGCTTTTTGGTACAACAAAGTATACATCCTCTTATATACCTTGCTACATATTCCTACATTATGGGCCAATACACATACCTCTATAAGTTGGTGACCATCTTCCCAATACCAAAATGTCCTGCAACCTTGGAGGTGTGAGCGTCTCTGATAACATTCAATCGTTCACATTTAGGAACACATAGATTATCAATCTTATAGAGGAAACTATTTTGAAAATGATAATCGGCCTTGTTGTCACCTTCTTCTTTATGAATTTGGTGTTGTAGTTGCTGAAACACCTCCTTGAAGTCCTCATCTTTTGTGTATGCATCATGGGTTAGAGGATCCATTTGCATCATATTTCCAAAATTTGTAGTATTGGATGTGGGTGGTCGTGAAAGCATGTCTCCCAACTTGTTTATGTTGCCCTTCTTATACTTTATGACCAAATGAAATTGTTGTAAAAATTCCATCCACTTGTAATGTCTAGTTTGTTGTAACTTACTCTAGACCTGCAAATACTGTAGTGGCTGGTGATCTGTGTGGATGATGGTCTCCTTTCCCATTAGATAGTGTTTCCACTTTTTGACAACTTGTACCAAGGCATAGAGCTCCTTGTCATAGTTAGGGTAGTTGAGAACCTCCCCATGAAATACTTCAGAATGATAGCAGACGAGCCTTGCTCACTACATCAATAATGCTCCCATGGCATACCCACTTGCATCTGTCTCCACTTCAAAAGGCTTCTGCAAATTTGTAGTGTGATTACTAGTGCTTGACTGGTCTTTAGTTTAAAATCATCAAAGGCCTTCTGTTGATTCTTTCCCCACAAGAAACTCTTTCCACTCTCTGTTATGGCATGGAGTGGTGAAGCTACTGCTAAAAATGAAATTATGAACTTTTGCAAGTATTGTGTTACCCTAAAAAAAATCCTAATTTCAGTAACATTTATAGGAATTGGCCATTTCATGATGGACTCCATATTTGCATGATCTATCGTGAGATCCCCACCACCGATCACATACCCAAAATACACCAAACACTATTGAGAAAACTTGCATTTCTTGAGATTTTCCAGTAGCTGGTGCCTTTTTCAGAGTCTCTAACACCTACATAAGATGTGACATATGCTCCTCCCAAGTAGCCATATAAACTAGTATATCATCCAAATAGACAATAACAAATGAATCTAGATAAGGGTGTAAGGTATCATTCATTAGTCTCATAAATGTAGATGGTGCATTGCATAAACCAAATGGCATAAAAACCACTCATACAAACCTTGCCTTGTATTAAGGGAATTCTTCTAGGTATCTTCTTCTTTGAATCATACCTGGTGATATGTTGATTTCAAATCCATATTAGTGAATTACTTGTCATGTTGTAATTGGTCCGATAGATCATTGATCCTTGGCAAGGGGTATTGATTCTTCAGTGTAATATTGTTGAATTCATTGTAATTGATACACATTCCCCAAGTCCCATCCTTCTTGGGAATAATTATGATGGGTGACCCAAAAGGTGAGGTACTTGGTCGAGTTACACCCTACTCCAACAACTTCTCCAATTACTTCTTCACTTCATTCACTTCTAGAACAAACTTTCTATGCCGCCCAATATTCAACAATGGGGATTCTGGAAACAACTGTATTTCATGCTCCACTTCTCTCTTAGGTGGTATCCCTTTAGTCTCCCAGAACACTCTTATGTATTTCTATAGAAAATCCTCCAATTATTGTTTCTTCTCTTTAGTACAACCCTCCAAGGATGCCTTCACTCTCATTGACTCATCATCAAACCGATTTTCTCTTAAGAAAATTAAAACATATTTTTTACTAGAACTAATCAACTTCTTGGCTTGATTGACACTTACTGGTGATATATTTGACTTGCCTTTATGCACATTGATGATATCACTTACTGGTGATATCTTTGACTTGCCTACATTTAACATAAAAACCTAATATTTAAACCACTTAATTAAACCACTATTTATTATATTTTGAAAAGTCTCCTAAAAACGAGGGTTTCACTTAGCCGACCGAAGTTTTTTCACCCGCCTCATCACTATTTATTAAAGGCTCCTCTCTTATTTTTCCTCAGGCTTTTTTGTATTGAAGATGGATCCTGTTGTGGATCCGAAACGTTGACGACAAGCTGTCAACAACACTGTGGTTCTTCCGACAAATTCTGAACAAATTTCTCACCACAGAAACCTAAATGAACACATTGATGATGTAGGAATTCTCCTCCTTGATCAATCGGTATAGGTTGGCTCTCCGCATGAATATTTCATCACTCATATCTATGTAATGGATTCCAAACACTACTCCAGATACATCAAGGGGTCCGACATCCAATTACACTTCATCAATAAAATCAACACTTCTAGCAAATTTAATATTACATTGTTTTGTTACCTTTATCTCTACATCCTTATTTACCCAACCCAAAGGATAGAGATTATGATGATTGTGAACCTCCAATCCAAGCTTATTGAACATATCCACTACTATGAGATTAGCGTGTGAACCAGAGTCGAACATAGCATCTATCTTTGTCTTCTTGATCGGAATCTTTATGTGGAAGAGATTGGTCATCTCCTTCTCTTCCGGGCGATGAAGGCTACTCAGATTCACCTCCTTCTACACAGATGTGCATACAATATTATCATCCACATTCGAGATACTTTCAACCTGAGTGCTTGAATATTTGGCTAGAAGGTTCTTTTTCTTTCCATCCTTCTTGTGATTCTTTGGGTTTAGCTCCAGATGTAGTTTCCAACATTTTTCCTCGGTGTGACCATCAATGTTGTAATGATTGCAATAGTGGTTGGGATATTTACTCTGTTGTTTAGTGACTTTTGTTTTCTTATATTTTCCCCCTTTCAACTCCTTCTTCCTCTCCTTGGAATATTCCTGGTGTTGTTTCTGCTTCGAACCACCTGGTTGCCCCTTCTTTTGGCCTATGTTTTTCAATTACTGTGCATGTACACAAGCCTCATCCATTTTTCTTAGATTGAAGAGCATCACCTCATTTCATAGATGATTGTCTAAACTCCCCAAATACTTAAGGAGTATATTTGGGTTCTTGGGAGAGATACCCAACATGATGGCCATCTTTTTAAACTCAGTGTTGTACTCCTGTACACTCCGCCCCTACCTCTTCTTGAAGTAGTGCCATTGGATCCATTGGTCCTCTACATACTTGATAGGATAGTATTGGGACTTGATGAAGGTTTTTAAGTCCTTCCATTTAGTTGGTGGTGGATCACCCTCCAGCCTAAGTGTTTCTATGTGGATTTCTCACTAGGTTAAAGCATGGCTCTAACTTCAATCTAGCAAATGAAATCTTCTGCTCTTCATCTATATGGTGAAAGCTAAAATAAACCTCTAGTTGTTGCAACCAATGATTCAGTTTTAATGCATTGATCTCACCTTGATATGGCTTTATGTCCACTTTCGCTTCAATCTTGAATATGAAGGGTTCACGACACTCGAACTTGACTGCTCTTTTTCAAATTCTTTCTACGACTCCTTTTCTTCATGATATTCCATTTTCCCCTTCGATCAGTTCTTTGAGTTAGAGCCTCCATCACGTCCAAACAATCCGATCTTTCTTGCTAGAGCCACCACGAGGAGGTTCATATTGTGACTGATGTCGACAACTTGTGCTTCCAATTGTAGATTTTAACCTTGTACAATTATTTACTGCAAACATATTTTTAGTAAAAGAACAAAAAAGATACAATGGAAAATACACACATTACACAAAGATTTTTCCCCTGGAAACCCAAACCAGGAAAAATAGAAAATTATATATTCATTCACACCATACATTGTTTACAATATAATATATATATATATATATATATATATATATATAGGAGCCAACGACATACAAAACCCTAACCCAATGACCTAGATTATTCAACAACCCTAATTCTTTAACTGAAAATATAAAACCATTGGCCAAAAACCATGTGCGGAAAAACCTCCCAGCAATGGACATGAAAATCGAGGCAACATGGAAAATGAGGCAAAAGAGGTGACACGTTTCCCAAGGAAAAAAAATTCTATAACACATACCCAACACCAACCACTCGAATCTATTTTCTACCAGATCTTGAGGGTTATTATGAACAGACTCGTCCGCCATGGCTATGGTTTCTGCAACCTCTCCTTAAGATGACTCTTGGATCCTGCAGCTTCCCAAAAATACCCAAAAGAAAAACCTACTCTGATACCAATATGATCTGTAAACATTCATGGATATTCCATTTGGACAGTTTGTCATAACAAATCTAATAAAATACTGAAATATTTACTATTAAGGTTAATTTCCTTTAGATCTCCATAATATTTAGCTACTGATAAAATAAATAAAATGAAAAAAATAGAGAAAAAGTAAAACACATACACACAATCCACAAATAAACACAAGATTTGACCTGGGAACCCCAATATGGGATAAAACCCAACTAGAAGGTGAGGATTCTCTTCTCTCTTTTTTCTAGTAAAGAAATGATGCAAGTACAAGGAAAGAGGCACTCTTTGTGGAGTTTACTTTGACCTATGGCATGTATGGATTCTACATAATCTCTCTTCCTCTGGTATGCTAAAAAAATACCACTTTCATATGTTTTTCTCAACCATGGAACAATATACCATACAAAAGAATGGAACCCCTTCTCCTCCTAGTGGCCTGATTTTTAACATAGCTCGCTAATGATCTAGGGATAGGTTTTTTACTTCCTCAACCTTCAATTGTGATAAGGTTTTGGACCTTCTAGACTGTTATTAGGAAATACACTACATGGGTAGATCCACATGTCTAAGTAATGTAGGTTGACGTGGCATCCACTTGCATCATGGTGATCAATATGGTAGGTCAACTTGTGAGAGACATAACTTTCTCATATGAACTCCGATCGATGAACAATTTATGTCGCTGGGAAAGTATCGGTGTGTAGAATTTAGAATATTCCCACATAAAAAGGTTTGGACAAAAAAAAAAGGTCATTTGATGTCTCAAAATGGATCCTGAAGATTTCTAACTATTTTTTGGACCCAAATTTCCAAATTTGGATCAGTCAACGAAATGGCCCTGTAAGTTGATTCCTCTAATCCCCCCCCCAAAAAAGTAGTGAGATAGATGAAAAACAATGTAATGATCCAATCCGGATCACATAACCATAATAAAATTCAATAATGTTTTTTTGGATTAATACCCATGAATAATTTCTCCCTTGGATATAACCCTTACAGTCTTAGCTACCATTTTCCGTAACCTCAAAGAGAAACTGGTCATGGCTCATAATCACATGAAGCAACAAGCTAATTAGGGTCATTCAAAATGCCACTTTTCTAAAGGAGAAAGAGTTTTTCTTAATCTTCAACCTTATAAGAAAACATCCCACAAAGAAGATTAGTGAAAAAAACTTGCTCCAAAGTTTTATGGCCCTTATACAATCCTCAAGTACATGAGGCCCATGGATTACAAGTTAGCTCTCCCCATTCACTCTAATATCCGTCCATTTTATCATGTTTCCTACTGAAAGAAAGTGATTGGNTATCCCACAAAGAAGATTAGTGAAAAAAACTTGCTCCAAAGTTTTATGGCCCTTATACAATCCTCAAGTACATGAGGCCCATGGATTACAAGTTAGCTCTCCCCATTCACTCTAATATCCGTCCATTTTATCATGTTTCCTACTGAAAGAAAGTGATTGGAACCATGTTTCAGATTCAAACTAGTCTCCCTGAATTGGATGAAGATGGATCCATTTGGTTGTAGCCCCAAGCAAGGGCCAACACAAGTGCCATCTCCATTAGTGCACAATCAATGAAGTTTTATTATAGTGGAAGGATACACAACTTGAGGATGCCACATGGGATTCAAATACCATTCTATAAAAATTCCCACATCTCAATCCTTGAGGACAAGGATGTTTTTCTTGNAGAAGGTTTCACCTCTAGAAATTTCTTACTCTATAATGTTCTCTAGAAGATAGGAATAGTGTCGAAAAGGTGTTTTCATTGATGTCAAAGTGGACATGGTGTTGTCCTTGATGTTACTGTTGTGTAGTATGCTCAACAAGTTGTATACCATTGTTTTCAAGATCAAGAAGACAATAAGAAGACTCTGTGTTAATAATGGTGAAGGATTTGCATAATAAGCACGAGCAAATAGAGAAAGGATGAAGAATATGTTTATATTAATGACGAGGAAGAACGAGGAAGCACAAAGAGTGCACGAGCTGGAGTCAAAGTCCCAAGGCACAAAAATTTTGAGCATACAATAAATAGAAGGGAAAATTCCCATTTTCATATATCCCACATTCGTACGGAAAATTATATTCAAAGGGTTTATATTTCAAAATCTCTTTTAGATCACATGAAAGTGAATAGGGGAGCTACAAAAGCTTGTGTGTAGAGTAACCTTTTGGTATGAAGAACAATGGACATGGAGACGGTTAAATCCTAACTATTGATTCTCTAAGATCAACGACCAATATCAAAGGTTTGAGGCCCACAACGAGAACTAAAAAATGACTAAGTCCTAATATGTTGCGGAGCAATGGAGAATCTGAAGTATGTGCGAAGCAATGAAATAGTCCCGCGGCCCCGCGAACCTATGGTGAAATTTTGGTAAATGTGACAAGGAATGAGGATTTATGGCAGAGCGGAGAAAATGAATGTATACAAAGATTTGAATAAAAGATGTCTGCTTTCATGGTTTCATGAAATATGACGGATTGATAGACAAGAGAGAAATTTTCAAAGTAGTGCGACAAACTCTACTTCCACAGTTGAACTTAAAAGACTAAGTATGGAACACAAAATCTAAAAAAAAAATAGATAAGTACCAAAAACATACAAATGGAATTGTGATTACAATTAGAGAAGTGATGCATGCTCGCAAACCCACTGTTCCATGAAGAATATGAGAAAATGAATAAGTGTTGAGATGTTGTGGAGCAGTGGATAATCAAAGGTATGTAAAGAAGTAAGCGTGAACCCGCAGACCCAAGGTGAGATATTCTGAAAATTGACTAAGCATCGAGAATTCACAAAGATAGTGAAGCATGAAAGAGCATTGGGAAGATGGGGAGACTAAGAGAAAACCAGAGACCACATGGACACATGATGAAAAATTGGAAAAAAAATAAGTACTAAGAATTGGAAGGATAGAGAATTCTTGAAAAATGAACAAGTGTTGAGATTTCACAAAGATAGTGAGCACAAAGGAATATTGAGAAGATGAGAAGAATAAGAGAAAACCCATGGACCTGTGGTAAGATCTTGAAGAATTAGCTAAGTATGAATAAATGGATAAGTACCAAGAATGAGAGATCGAACAACCCAAAGGGTGAGAGACCCGATCACCTAGAGGTTTCCAAGTGTCACATATTGAATGGTCCAGAGAGAAAGAGATATCATGCCCTAGGATATTGTCATGTGTCATAGATCAGACAGTCTAGATGACCCACAATGAAATTTATTGAAATGTGTCTAAGTGTGGGTGTAAAATGAGTGTGGTAGAACTTGGGGGTGCTATTTGGAGGTTGTAGAAGTATTAAAATATATTCCTTAGACCCGTGAAAAATGATATTAGAGGTCCATATTAATTCAAGGTCCAGATAAGAAGGTTGTTGTGCAGTATGGTCACATTGCATGTTTTGATGAGTAGTGAACGGATCAACAACTACAATTGATTCAAGAAGAAGATATGATGGTTGTGTGTCATGAATGCATAGATTTTTCTTGAAGACAGTTAAGAATATCAATGGTCAAGATCAAATCAAGGACAGATTGGACGGTTGTTGAGCGCTAAGGGTGTATTGTGCGACAATGAAGAAAATTGACAGAGGAGATTGAATCTTGGACCAGATCCAATGATAGTTTTACATTGAGCTCGTTCTTGAACAAGTGAAGAGAGAAAAAGAAGGGATGTTTACAGGTTGTTAAGGAACATTGAGGCCTGGTTTTATGGAGATCTAGAACCAATCCCGTATTCTTTAGATATGTAGAAAAATATTTGGGTGCATATTTTATATAAATATCCATGATCTTGTGAAGTTTTAGATGGCATGGTGAATATATGTAACGAAGAATCTAAGTTGGTGGAAATGAAGGTGAGAAGAATAGAAGAAAGAATGAAAGAGGAACGTCTCAGGGTGGTTGGGTGGTGCAAGGAAGTTTAATTGGAAGCTTATTTTTTTTAGGGCGGAGGGGTGGTGCAAGGTAGATGATTGATATGCTCAATAGATCAATAGGTTGGTTCCTGGAATATTGGTGTCTGAAGACTATAATTTGGTTCTTACAGTGAGGATTGGTGTCCTCAATAATTCAATAGGTTCGTGCTTGCAATATTTGTGTCTGTAGACTGTAAGTTGGTGCTTATAGTGAGTATTGGTTTCCTAAACAGATCAACATGTTGGTGTCTTTCAAGTTGGTTATTGAAAAATTATAAGTGGGTGCTTACTTCAAGGATTGGTGTCCCTCACAGGTTGAAGCCTATAAAGAATGTAAATCTTGATTATTATAAGAAAAAAATTTCATGGTTTTCTCCCTTATCAGGTTTCCACATAAAATATTTTTGTATTGTGCCTTTGTGTCAATCTCTTATAATTATGTGCATTACTTATGTTTAACTCTATGATGATTAGTTAAGGTGGTAAAAGAGAAAAAATTGTTAAAATCCACTATTTGGTGGAACCAATTATTCTTTATGGAGCATCAAAATGAGAGTATTCCTTAAGGCACAAGGATTTGAAGTTTGGAACTCAGTAGTGAATCAATACAAATCACCAACCACTCCCCCAATAGATGCAGGTGGAAGAAAGATACATGAAATTAGTTCCAAATCAATGAATTCCATATTATCTAGTATTTTAGGTTCCAAGTTTGTAAAAGTCATGCATTGTGAATCTGTCAAAGGCATATGGGACAAGCTGAAGAACATCTATGAAGAAGATGAGACAATGAAGCATGCCAAGTTACAAACACATTGAGAATAGTTTGAAGTATTGAAAACGAAAGAAGATGAATATATTGCAACATAGTTCCTTAGAGTAGATGGAGTTGTAAATACCATTAGAGGATTTGGTAAATAAATACAAGAATCTACAATTGTTCAAAAGGTACTAAGATCACTTCCTATAAGATTTGATGCTAAGGTTTCAACGATAGAAGAATATAACAATCTAAAGAATTTGAAAATGGACAAGCTGCATGAAATTTTAACATCCTATGAAATGAGGAATGAACAAGAAAAACCATCAAAGCTTGAAGCAGAGCATTCAAAGCATAAAAAGGGATAAGCTCAAAAGGATACCAATCAAGTGATTCCTCTGAATAAGAATTAGATACAAAAGAAGCAAACTTTGTCAGGAAGCTAAAGAAGGGATATGGAAAGTGCATAGGTAAGATCCCTTTCAAAAAAATTTAATTGTGGTAAAGTAGGACATTTTTCCTCTAAGTATCCTCATAAATATACTAATGAAGAAGATTCTGATTTCAAAAGAAAAAAACACTACCACAAGAACAACAAAAATGATAATAAAGGAAAAAAATACAAGAAAAAGAGAAATTTGTATGCCAATGATGAAAGCAACTCATACGATGAAGATGATAATAGCATAGAAGATGCTCTATTATTCATGGTCTTGAATGATCAATATGAATTGTCAAATAATGAAGACATAAATCATGAAGATTTAGATGAGGAAGGAGAGGTAAATATTGAAGGAGAACTAATATGTGTTATGCATGAACTGGAGAAACTCAGAATGAAAAATGAATCACTCAAGGAACAATTGAAAGAATCTAAAAAGGATATTTATGAGACCAATGGTGAAACCAATATTATCAGTCTAAAAAGACAACTAGAGGAGGCTAAAAAAATTGAAGAAGTCCTGACAAATAAGATTAAGGAAATGAAAGACATTTGTCATAAAAAATAATTTGAAATGCAAGACAGTTGAATAGAAATTTGAAGTTTGAAAATAGTTCGACAGTCCTAGAATATATTCTTAGTATACAAAGATCACCACTTGACAAAACCAGTATTGGTTATGACAACAATCAGAAAAATATTGATGGAAGTGAAAATCATGCGATACTAGAAAAGAAAGAAATGACTCAAAACCATGATAATGTGCTTAAGAGTTTCCATTGCAATGGAAAAAAATGCAGAAGACAACAGAAAAAATAAATATTTTCAGCATAAACTTGCTTCCTTCTACAAAATAGATGATTTCAAGGAAGTAGTTCAACCAAGAAGACCTTCCAGAATAAGGTATCAAAATCTGTTTCTTGGTCACCGTTTCAGTTTTCATAATTTTGGGCACAAAGCCATTAACTATAGGGCCAATGCAAGAGAAAACTATATTAGAAACAAATATGCTTATAAGATTCCCAAGAACAAATTTGTGAGCAACAAAAACAAAACATCTCAGGGGTTTGCTAACAGAATCTATAACTCATTTTCTCCACTGATGAACTTCAACATTGAATGTTAAAGTGTAACAAATTTGGTCATAAAGCACATGAATTCAGAAGCAGGATGGAACCCACCAAGAAAAACATGAAATAAATATTCCTTGCTAAAGATAAGGAAGAAAACACAAGTGTGTGGAGAAGAAAATTACATTAGCAAGAGAAAGATGAAAACAACTTAGCCATACATGCACAAAGAAAACAAATAAGTGGTATGTTGACAATGGATATTTCAAACAGATGACAAGGGATCAAAGTAGGTTCTTAGTTCTTGAAAGGGAAAAAAAGGAGGCAATGCCACCTTTGGAGATGATGTTTCTGCCAAAATAATTGGAAAAGGAACAATCAACCTTGGAAATGAGAAATCCAAAACATAAAAGGTGTTGTTTATAGAATACATGAAGCAAAATCTTCTCAATGTTAGTCAAATGTGAGACCAAGGGCACATTCTAGCCTTTTACTATGAAAAATCTGAAACAAGAAAAAAAAACTCGAGAAGACTAGTTGCTACAATGCTCATATCTCCTAACAACATATACATTTTGGATGAAATAAGAGGAGAGAAATCCTGCATGGGATGGATCAATCAAAGTTGGCAATGGCATAGAAGAATGGGACATCTTCACTTTGATAATTTGGTAAAAATCAGCAAGAGGCGGGTTGTAAGGGATATGCCACCAATTATAAAACTCTCAGATCCTATTTGCAAGCACTGCCAACATGGAAAGTAGACTAGAGTCACTTTCAAGACAAAGGAACATTCAACCTCAAAGCCCCTGTAGTTAATTCATACAGACCTTTGTGGGCCAACCAGAACCAATATTTTGCAAGGTGAGAATTATTTTATATTATTCATTAAAGATTATACTAGAATGACATGGGCTGGTTTTCTGAATAAAAAATTAGAAGAATTTGACAAATTTAAGGTGTTTAAGGAAATGGTTGAAAATGAAACTGATCTTAAAATCAAGTGCTTACGATTAGACAATGGAGGTCAGTTTACCTCAAATGACATTGAAATTTTTTGTGAGAAGAACGGAATCAATGAACAATTCTCATCATCTAGAACATCATAGCAAAATAGTGTTGTAGAGAGAAAAAATAGAATTGTGCAAGAGATGGCCAAGACCATGTTGAATGACTCCAAAGTGTTAGATATTTTTTAGAAAGAGGGGGTACATACCATTGTTCATATCCTTAACAAATAATTGCTTATATCAAACAATGATAAAACACCATGAGTTATGGGAAGGTAGACCTGGAACAATCAATTACTTTAAGGCATTTGGAAGCAAGTGTTACATAAAAAGAAATGAAGAAAAATTGTGAAAAATTGATGCCATAACAAATGAAGGAATTTTTATAGGATAATCATCTAAGAGTGAGGCCTATATATGCTATAATTTAAGGCTAGACAAGATAATAATGAGTGAAAATGTAAAAGTAGATGATGAAAGATCACCTTGATCAAATCAGAATTCAAAAGAAACAAAATACATAAGAGAAGATGAATATCTGGAAGAAGGAAATCATGAAGAGGAGGAAGAAGAAGAAGAACAATAAGAGAAACATCAAGAAGTAGAACTGGAAGTGGAGGTCCAACAAAATGATGAAGAACAAGAGACATGAAGAAGAGACACCAGAACATGTTCAAGGTATATACAAATGGATCATCCTGAAAGTCAAATTCATGGAACTAAAAGTGCAGGACCTCAGACAAGGAGAAGAATAAATAGTCCTCTTGAGTAGGTTAATTTTTCCCTACTATTCATAGTAGAGCCTAGAATCTTTGAAGAAACAAGAAAACATGAGCATTGTGTTAATGCTATGAATGAAGAATTAGACCAAAATGAAAAGAATCAAACCTGGGAAATTGTTCCTAGAACCAATAATAAGGATGTAATAGGAACTAAATGGTTCTTCATGAATAAACATAATGACAATGGACAGGAAATAAGAAACAAAGAAGGACTGGTGTGTAAAGGATATGCTCAAATTGAGGTAATTGACTTTGAAGAAACATTTTCCCCTGTAGCAAGAATGGAGGCTATTAGAATGTTTTTGGAATTTTCTTTCCACAAAGACTTCGAAATTTATCAGATGGACATCAAGTGTGCATTCCTAAATGGAAATATAGAATAAGAAGTATAAATTGAGAAACCTAAAGGATTCCAATTATCAGAGGATATGTATTATGTATGAAAACTCAAGAAATATATCTATGGGTTAAAACAAGCTCCTAGAGCTTGGTACTCAAGACTGGACAAACATCTACAACAGTAAGGATTTAAAAGAGGAACTGTAGAAAACAAAACCTACATCAAACTAGAAGACAAGGACATGGTATTTATTGTTGTATATGTGGATGATATAATTTTTGGAAGTAGCACTAACAAATTGAGTAAAGGCTTTGTTGAAGAAATGCAAAAGGAGTTTGAAATGTCAATACTTGGAGAATTATCATTTTTTTTAAGACTACAAATTTCTCAATCCAGTAAATGTATCTTCATATCCTAGAAAAAATAAATTAAGGAGACTCTCAAAAAATTCAAAATGGTAGACTGTAAGTCAATGAGTACACCCATGATTACATGAAGCAAGTTAAGAAAAGATGATGAATCTATGGAAGTAGACCAAAAATTGTACATATATGTGATTTGCAACTTGTTATATCTGATAACCTCAAGACCATATGTCATGCAGGACGTTGGATTTGTTGCAAGGTTTCAATTTGCACCAAAGGAAACTCATATACAGGTAGTTAAGAGAACTTTTAGGTATTTGAAGGGTACTTTGGATTACATATTATGTTATCCAAAAGGTGAATAATTTACATTAACAACATACATTGATGTTGATTGGACATGTCGTATATATGACCGAAAAAGCACAAGTGGATGTGCATTCTTCTTAGGAAATTGCTTGGTGTCATGGTTGAGTAAAAAACAATCATCAATCTTTCTATCCACTACAAAAGCATAATATATTGAAATAGTTGCTTGTTGTGCACAAGTACTTTGGATGAAGCAAACATTACAAGATATTTAAGTTGAATGCAGGAAACCAATTCTCATATTGTGTGATAATACTAGTGCTATAAGAATGTCAAAGAACCCTATGATGCATTCAAAAATAAAACACATACCTATCAAGTACCATTTTTTAAGAGAACAAGTTGTAAACCAAGTTGTTAAATTGGATTATGTGACTACAAACAAACATATTTCTGATATCTTTAGTAAACCTCTTCCTAGAGAATCTTTCGAGTATTTCATAAAGAAATTAGGGGTGGTGTATAAGCCATCCAATCAATAATAGCTCATGAAAAGATGTCGAAGAGGCACTAAAATATGCGAGAAGGGAACATTCTTAGGGGGAGATGCAAAGAAATTTGTTTGACTACAGAAACAAATAATACATAGTACATTGACAGGGGAAAAATATCCCTTTTGCCATTGATGTCAAAGGGGGATAATATACAGAAAGGGGTAGATTTGCAAAAAGCATAGGAACACCAATATAACTAAGTGTTTCCATCAATGATAAAGGGGGATATTGTTGAAAAGGTGTTGTCATTGATGTCAAAGTGGACATGGTGATGTCCTTAATGTTGTCATTGTGTAGTATGCTCAACAAGTTGTACACCATTGTTGTTAAGATAAAAAATACACTAAGAAGACTCTGTGTTAATAACGGTGAAGGCTCTGTAGAAGAAGCATGAGGAAACAAATAAAGGATGAAGAATATGTTCAAATTAATGACAAGCAAGAACAAGGAAGAGTAGAGAGTGCATGAGATGGAGTCAAAGTCACAGGGCGCATAGATTTTGAGAATACAAGAAATAACAAGGAAAAATCTCATGTTCATATATCCCACATTTTTTGGGAAAATCATATTCGAAGGGTTTATATTGAGAAAGATCTTTTACATCAATTGAAAGTGAATATAGGAGCTACATAACCTTGTGTGCAAAGTAACCTTTTAGTATGAAGAATAGTGGAGATGGAGACAGTTAAATCCTAACTGTTGATTCTATAATATCAACAACCAAGATCAAAGGTTTGAGGCCTGTGGTGGGAACTAAAAAATGATTGACAACTTGTTATATCTGATAACCTCAAGACCATATGTCATGTAGGACATTGGAGTTGTTGCAAGGTTTCAATCTGCACCAAAGGAAACTCATGTACATGCACTTAAGAGAATTTTCAGGTATTTGAAGGGTACTTTGGATTACATATTATGGTATCCAAAAGGTGAATAATTTACATTAACAACATACATTGATGTTGATTGGACATGTTGTATATATGACCAAAAAAGCACAAGTGGATGTGCGTTATTCTTAGGAAATTGCTTGGTGTCCTGGTTGAGTAAAAAGAAATCATCAATCTTTTTGTCTACTACAAAAGCATAATATATCGAAAAAGTTGCTTGTTGTGCACAAGTACTTTGGATGAAGAAAACATTACAAGATATTTAGGTTGAATGCAGGAAACCAATTCCCATATTGTGTGATAATACTAGTGCTATAAGAATTTCAAAGAACCCTATGATGCATTCAAAAATAAAACACATACCTATCAAGTACCATTTTTGAAGGGAACAAGTTGTAAACCAAGTTGTTAAATTGGATTATGTGACTGCAAATGAACATATTTCCGATATCTTTAATAAACCTCTTCCTAGAGAATCTTTCAAGTATTTCAGAAAGAAACTAGGGGTGGTGTATAAGCCATCCAATCACTAATAGCTCATGAAAATATGTCAAAGAGGCACTACAATATGCGAGAAGGGAACATTCTTAGGGGGAGCAACAAAGAAATTTGTTTGACTACAGAAACAAATAATACATAGTACATTGACAAGGGGAGAATATCCCTTTCTCCATTGATGTCAAAGGGGGATAATACATAGAGAGGGGTAGAGTTGAAAAAATCATAGGAACACCAAGATAACTAAGTCTTTCAATCAATGATAAAGGGGGATATTGTTGAAAAGGTGTTGTCATTGATGTCAAAGTGGACATGGTGATGTCCTTAATGTTGTCACTGTGTAGTATGCTCAACAAGTTGTATACCATTGTTGTTAAGATCAAGAAGACACTAAGAAGACTCTGTGTTAATAATGATGAAGGATTTGCAGAAGAAGCATGAGGAAACAAAGAAAGGATGAAGAATATGTTCAAATTAATGACAAGCAAGAACAAGGAAGAGTAGAGAGTGCATGAGATGGAGTCAAAGTCGCAGGGTGCATAAATTTTGAGAATACAAGAAATAACAAGGAAAAATCTCATGTTCATATATCCCACATTTTTTTGGAAAATCATATTCAAGGGGTTTACATTGAAAAATCTCTTTTACATCAATTGAAAGTGAATAGAGGAGCTACATAACCTTTTGTGCAAAGTAACCTTTTAGTATGAAGAATAGTGGAGATGGAGACGGTTAAATCCTAACTATTGATTCTATAATATCAACAACCAAGATCAAAGGTTTGAGGCCCATGGTGGGAACTAAAAAATGACAGTCCCAAGATGTTGTGGAGAATCAGAAGTATGTGCTAAGAAATGAAATAGTCCCACAGACCCATGGTGAAATCTTAAGGAATGAGGATTCGTGATGGAATGAAGAAAAGGAATGTATACAAAGAGTTGAATGAAAGATGTCTTCTTCCACAATTTTGTGAAATATGACTAAGTGTAGGATGGCGGATGGACGGATGAACGAGAGAACAATTCCCAAAGTAATGCGACAAACTCTTCTTCTACAGTTGAACTTAAAAGACTAAGTATGGAACATAAAATCTAAAAAAGAAAGGCTAAGTCCCAAAAACGGATGGAAGGACTTTTGATTACAATTGGAGAAGTGATGGTGCATGCTCATGGACCCATCGTTCCATGAAGAATATGAGAAAATGACTAAGTGTTGAGATGTCACAGAACAACGAAGAATCAAAGATGTGTAAAGACGTGATCGTGAACCCACAGACCCATGGACCCGTGGTGAGATCTTACAAAAATCAACGTGTCAAGACGTCATGGAGACAGTGAAGCACAATGAAGCATTGGGAAGATGAGAAGACTAAGAGAAAACTTGCGACCTCGCGGACCCACGATGAAAAATTGGAAAAAAAAACTAAGTACCAAGAATTGGATGGAAAAAGAAGTCTCGAAAAATGATGAAGTTTTTAGACTTCGTAGACAGAGTGAGCATGAAAGAATATGGGGAAGATGAGAAGAATACGATCGAACCCATGGACCCATTGTAATATCTTGAAGAATTGGCTAAGTATGAAGAAATGACTAAGTACCAAGAATAAGAGATCGAATGATCCAGAGGGTGAGAGATCTGATGGTCCATATGTTTCCACATGTCACATATCGAATGGTCTAGAGAGAAAGAGATCTCACTCCCTAGGAGATTACCACATGTCACAGATCGGGCGGTCCAAACGACCCACAATGAAATGTCTTGAAATGTGTCTAAGTGTGGGTGTAAAATGAGTGTGGCGGAACTTGGGGGTGTTATTTGGAGGTGACAGAAGTATTAAAATTTATTCCTTAGACCCATGGTGAATGAGATCAATGGTTGAGATTAATCCAAGGTCTAGATTAGATAGTTGTTGTGCATTATGGTTACATTGCATGTTTTGATGAGTAGTGAACGGATTAACGACCACAATTAATTCGAGAAGAATATCTGACGGTTGCACATCATGACTGCATAATTTTTTCTTGAATACAAATAAGAATATCAATGGTCGAGATCAAATCAAGGACATATTGGATGACTATTGAGCACTGAGGGTGTATTGTGCGGCAATGAAGAAAATCAATGGACAAAATTGAATCTTAGAACAAATCCAACAGTAGATGTACGTTGAGATCATTCTTGAACAAGTCAAGCATGAAAAATAAGGGATGCATAAAGGTTGTTAAAGAACATTGGAGCTTGGTTTTATGGAGATCTAGAACCAAGCTAGTAATCTTTGGATATGTGGAAAAATCTTTGGGTGTATATTTTATATAAATATCCATGATCTTGTGAAGTTTTAGATGGCATCGTGAAGAGATGTAATGGATAAACTGAGTTGGTGGAACTAAAGGTGAGAAGAGTAGCAGAAAGAATGAAGAGGAATGTCTCAGGGTGGTTAGGTGGTGCACGGAAGTTCAATTGGAATCATATTTATTTTAGGGTAGAAGGGTGGTACAAGGTAGAGGATTGGTGTGTCAACAAGTGCTTGGAAACATATTTGAGGCACTTCACATCAGACCAACAATCTCGATGGGTTCATTGGTTACCACTCGTTGAATGGTGGTACAACACATCTTATCATGGTGTTATTCATATGACTCCCTTTGAGACAGTCTATGGTTAAAATCCAGCTTCTATATTATCCTACCTGCCCAATGTCTCCAAGTTCCAAGACATCGACAAAACCTTTATAGTTCGAGGTACCATTTTTTGTATCCTCAAAGAGAATCTGGTCATGCCACAAAAATTTCATGAAGCAACAAGCTAATCAAGGTTGTTCAGAACGCCACTTTGTTGAAGGGGATCGGGTGTTTCTTCATTTGCAACCTTATAAGAAAGCATTCCTCAAAGAAGATCACTATTAAAAACTTTCTCCTAAGTTTTATGGCCCTTATACAATCCTCCAATGTGTGAGGCCCATGGCTTACAAGTTATCTCTCCCTAGTCACTCTAAGCTCCATCTAGTTTTTCATGTTTCCTACTGAAAGAAAGTGATTGGAACCAAGTTCCGGATTCAAACTAGTATCCCTGACCTGGATGCAGAAGGCTCCATTTGGTTGCAACCCCAAGTAGTATTGGGCCAACACAAGCGTCATCTCCATTAGTGCACAGTCAAGGAAGTTTTAATACGGTGGAACAATACACAACCCGAGGATGCCACATGGGAGTCGAATGCCATTCTGCAACAATTCCCACATCTGAAGCCTTGAGGAAAAAATGTTGTTTTTCAAGGGTGGGGTGGGGGGGTATGTTAGGGTGCTAACCTCCCTGACTCCTCAAGTAGATAGAATAATATGTTTTTCTATGTAATAAAGGACTACATTAGAAAATAAGGCCTTTGTAATAATGTGAACACATCTAATGTAATAAGACTTACTAGAAGGTTTCGCCTCTAGACTGTTCCCTAGAAGATAGAAATAGTATAAATAGGGGTAGAAAGCATAGAAAATGTTTGTCTTGTGAATTAATTTGTACTCGAGCTCTTCTCTGTTGGAGGTTTCCCCCTTGAAGAGGCAAGTTAACTTTTCTCTAAAGATAATAAAGGTATAATCTTTTGGATCAATTATATCATTCTACTTACAATTTCATTCTTTCTGCTAACAATTATGATAGAAATTATATTTCTTCTTTGCATATTTCCTTCCAGTACCTTACTATTTATTGTGGTATTCCTAGCCATATCCTTTTTGTTTTGTTGCAGTACTATGCAGTCACATTGAAAGTATTCTTGCCTTCCTGCAATATCAAGTTTGGTTTGCGTGAGTAAAATATATATGTGTGAGTTCATGTATGTTGTTGTTTTATGAAATGAGTTGCTTCACTATAATGGTATTTGTTATGTCAGGGAATGAATTGCTTCATATTAATGGTATTTAATGAATTTCATTAATGGAGATTGGTAACTATATTTCTTAGATTTCTTTAATGAAATTCGTTAAATATGGAGTCTATATATCTAAGAAATCCACAATTAAATCATTAGCGCACTTGATTTCTAGGAGAAAATTGGTCTGAGTAGAGTATTGCTTCTAGTCTATCAATAATTTAAGTCTTATAGATACCCACCATCGCTTTTTATAACTCCAATCCCTAATTAATGTTTTATGTTTGATTGGGCATTAAGACTTATGGAAACCTAATGGCTTTGTAGGTTTAATAACAACCAACTTTAATTTATGATTGTTATTAGTTATTGCTTCACACTATGTCAAAGTAATGATTTTCTAGGTTTAATAACAAAAGTAATGATTTTCTAGGTTTAATAACAACTAGCATACACCCATCTTAACTAGAGATAAGCCCAAAAATGGATCAAATCTCTAGAAGTATAGATTCGAGATACTGTATATAAATCTACATTAATATTACACTACACAATACTCCATGATTATGTATGGGTGTGTGTATATCGAATACTGCTTATACCAGTGCACCCGAACACTGCAGATCTGATCTGAGTGGTGTACAA
>JASDQU010012037.1:261132-271307 GCA_032191745.1 Picea mariana
AAATAGCAATAGTAATACTATGTGTTAGTCATAGTCATATATACTACAAATGGAAATAAAAACTATTTCTATATATATGAATAAGAGAGATTTGATAGGTACATGTAATCTAAAAATGGCTAAATGTGTTATCCAAATATATATACAAATGGAAATAAAAGCTACCTCTATATATATAAATGAAATGAGAGAGATTTCATAGGTACACATAATATAAAAATGACTATGTAGAGAGATATAAGAATAGAGATGCTAGATTTAAATAGATAAAAATACTAAAGAGATGTAGAAATATTGTTACAATGCAAATATAAATATTTTAACAACAATCAAAATTATATTTTTACATACTCATCTCTCCATAAGTTGTGACTTGTGAATTATACTAAGTTGAGATAGGTTACACCAATACTAAATCCATCTTAAATGATAAAAGAAAAGAAAATGCACCTAGTGAGATTGGGTTCCTTCAAATTATTGATAAAGTTGGTGAATGCCTAAAGTTGATTATTAGACATAATTTCACACTTTCTATTGGAAAAACAATGATAAATGAGGTTGTGTGAAGTAGAAAGGATGAAAAAAAGATGATAGTTCATGAGTAAGTCAACTTGTTCAATATACTATATTATGGCTAATTATGGTCAATGATAAGGTTGATTATGATTAATCATAATGAATTTTTAGTCAAATCCAATTAGTTGTAATAACTTAAATTATTATTAATGGTTAATATGTTTGACTATGGATAACTATGATTACTCTTAGTCAAGATAATAAAATATGATTAATTAGAGTAAACTATGTTCAGCAATTATTAACCATGGTTGATATGTAAACACTCATGGATATTCAACTAGAATTATCTGTCACAATAAATCTTGATCACATATTTATTATCACTAGCTTAGTGCTGAAATTTATGAAATAACTAAAATAAAAAAATTAAGGAACAAAAAAATGAACACAACATCCACACAAATGAAAAACAAATGTGACTTGAGAAACCCTATATAGGATAAAACCCAACTAGCAGGTGAGGCCTATGCTCTGTACTCTCTTTTCTTTAGTTAAGAAATGCAAGTACAAAGAAAGGGGCACTATCTATAGAGTTTCTTTTGACATTATCACTTGAATGGTTGCTACAAAATCTTCCACCTCCTTTCTTATGCTCTAAAATCCCACTCCTAGATGATATTCTCAACTATGGAACTAGTGCAACGATAAAAGAATGAAACCCCTTCTCTTCCTAGTAGCCTAGTATTAATGTAGCTTGATAGTCGTATAGTGTTTGGGCTAGGGTTTTTGCATGCACCTTAACTATTAATTTATGTTAGGATTTTACATCCTCTAGAATCTTCTTGAAATTCCATACATGAATATCCCACATGTATGAGTCATGGGGTATGACGTGGAATCCACTATTTACCATGGTGGTCACCATGGTAGGTCAACTTGTGGGAGGCATAACTTCTAGATATGAGCTTCAATTGAGGTGATTTTCAAATTGATAAAAGATCTTGGTGTGTATAACAACATCGATGACTTAAGAGCTATGATTCTCACAAATATTTAACCCCCAAAAGTGTCGTTTGATGCCTCAAATTGGTTTTAGAAGGTTTTCGATCCCAAATCTTCAAATTGGGACCTACCAGTAAAATGCACCCTGCAAGCCAATTCCTCCATTTTTTCCACCCAAAAAATACCAATCTAGGTGAAAAATTATACAATGATACATTCTTGATCAACAATTAATCATAGCCAACCATGTGAACTAAGGTAATCATAGACATCCATAGTTAACCATTATCAACATGGTCAACCATAGTCATTTATAGCAAACTATGGTCAATTATAGTAATTATGGTTAACCATAGTCATCATAATCAACTACAATTAACCACGGTGAGTCAAAGTGACCTTATCTTAAATAATGTGGAAAATTATATTAAAACATGGTTAAATCATATTCAATCATCCTCAATTATTCTTGTAGTTACTAGGGATTTTCAATCAAAGTCACACATCAAAGGTGCTGAAAAAACCACAATCTATAAATTCATTAATATTAACCAACCTTACACACAATATGCTATCGTAAAATTAATTTTAGAAAAGACACTCAACCAAAATCCCGACAAGTTTAACAAATGGTCAATGCTCTTAGGCCTCTTTACATTCATAGAGCCTATGTAAAGGCTCTAAATAACACAACCAATACATTACACAAAATAAATCAAAGGAGAGGGAAAGGCCCTTTGCTCATTCACAAATGGAGTAAGTTAAAAGGTGGAAAAAATCAACTATTTTTTTGTTGATATTCTTCTCCAAATTTAGTAGGAATTTTATTAGAAGTTATAATTCAACTTGATTGATGGGAACTTTTCCCATGAAACTTTGTTGTTTTTAGCTCATTTTAAGAAGACCCACATGGACAAAATTTAAAAAAAATTGTAGCCTAGGGTGGAACTTTCCCTCCCTGAAAATAGTAGGCTCGCTAGAAAGGTTGAGTTTGTCCACATTTTAACTCATTCCATTCACAAACTGATTTGGATTATTTTTGAGAATGAAATTAAAGCAGAGATATTAGAATGAAATACACATAAATATTTCCAGAAACAGAGAAATACAATAATACATGATTTCTATCAATGAAAGAAATGTATAGAGACTGTAAAAATACAGAGTGAAAGACTCACTAGCATGGTGGCAACTTATCTCTGACAAGAGATGCGATGGCTATTCATGTTCACAAGAATATGATTGTTATAATGAGGAAATTTTTTTCTCTATTTCTCCTTTTTTTTTTGGATTCCATCGAATAAAATGTGTGTGCTAAATCATCTCAAGCATTTCACTTACCCAAATCTCCGTGTCTCAAATCAATTTGGCGTCGACCTATTTTCTGAGGAAGAATGGAAAAATTCATTATTCCTGTAACCTGTAAGGATTGCAGAGTTATTTGTGTTTCCAACGTCGGGTCCGCAAAATAGGCATTTTTTGGGTGATTTTTACATTAATTAGAATACTTTCCATTTTTTTAAAGAAGTTGGATGCCCAAAGGTGATTATTAGTCATGGTTTAGTACTTCTCGCATCCTCTAGAATCTTCTTGAAATTCCATACATGACTATCCCCACATGTATGAGTCATGCAGTATGATGTGGAATACCATGGTGGTCACCATGGTAGGTCAACTTGTGGGAGGCATAATTTCTAGATATGAGCTTCAATTGAGGTGATTTTGAAATTGAAAAAAAGATCTTGGTGTGTATAGCAACATTGATGGCTTAAGATCTATGGTTCTCACAAATATTTGACCCCCAAAAGTGTTATTTGATGCCTCAAAGTGGTTTTAGAAGTTTTTGGACCCCAAATCTCCAAATTGGGACCTACTAGTCAAATGCACCCTGCAAGCCAATTCCTCCATTTTTTCCACCCAAAAAATACCAATGTAGGTGAAAAATTATATAATGATACATTCTTGATCAATGGCTAATCATAACCAACCATGTGAACTAAGGTAATCATAGACATCCATAGTCAACCATGATCAACTTGGTCAACCATAGTCATTTATAGAAAACCATGATCAATTATAGTGATTATGGTTAACCATAGTCATCATAATCAACTACAATTAACCACAATGAGTCAAAGTGACCTTTGCTAAACCAATGTGGAAAATTATATTCAAACATGGTTAAACCATATTCAATCATCCTCAATTATTCTTGTAGTGACTAGGGATTTTCAATCAAAGTCACACATCAAAGGTGTTGAAAAAAACCACAATCTAAAAATTCATTAATATTGACCAACCTTACACACAATATGCTATCGTAAAATTAATTTTAGAAAAGACACTCAACCAAAATCTCGACAAGTTTAACAAATGGTTAATGCTCTTAGGACTCTTTACATTCGTAGAGCCTATGTAGAGGCTCTAAATGACACAAACAATACATTACAAAAAATAAATCAAAGGAGAGGGAAAGGCCCTTTGCTCATTCACAAAACTCAACTATTTTTTTGTTGATATTCTTCTCCAAATCTAGTAGGAATTTTATTAGAAGTTATAATTCCACTTGATTGATGGGAACTTTTCCCATGAAATTTTTTTGTTAAGGGTTTTAGCCCATTTTAAGAAGATCCACATCGACAAAATTTAAAAAAAAATGTAGCCTAGGGTGGAATTTTCCCTCCCTGAAAATAGAAGGCTCGCTAGAAAGTTTGAGTTTGTCCACATTTTAACTCATTCCATTCAAAAACCGATTCAGATTATTTTTGAGAATGAAATGAAAGAAGATATTACAATGAAATACACATAAATATTGCTAGAAGCAAAGAAATATAGTAATACATGATTTCTATTAATGAAATAAATGTATATAGACTACAAAAATATAGAGTGAAAGACTCGCTATCATGGTGGCAACTTATCTCTGAGAAGAGATGTAAAGGATACTCACGTTCAAAAGAAGATGATTGTTACAATGAGGCTACAAAGGCATATTTAACATAAGGAAAATACAAAACCCTAACCTAGGAAGATGAAAATCCAAAAGGTTTGTAGGCCCCGATGGGGGTAGTTGATACATCAACTTCCCAGGGGCATAACGTTTGCATACGATCTCCGTTTGGGGCACTCGATACACCGTTGGAAAGGTATAAACAAGAAGAACTATTTTTTACTCCCACATGCTAGTGGATTTGATAGTCATTTGGGCCTCAAATCCCCAAAAAACGTTGTTTAGGGCATCAAAACGACCCTGAAAGATTTGGAACCCGAAAAACTGTCGAAAAACTACCAAGGTGGAAAATTGTTTTTCGTGGTAGTGGAATAGGTGGGTGGCCACCGATATCCACCTAAATCAATCCTCCCTACTTAGGAATAAATGGTCTCCATTGTGTTGAGTTCCCAGGGGAGAGGGGGAAGTGTTTGTTGAATCTAAATCTTGGTTAGTTGCTTTCCTTGTTGGAGAAGTTGTGTTGCTTAGGTTATTGTGTTGATATTATGGTAGCTACGGGAGGTATTTACCTCCATGTGTAAACCTGACAAGAATAGAATATCCCGGGAAGCAAGAAGAAACCCTAATGAGTTGGCTAATAACCCTAGAAGACAAGTCGACTCAAGAGGATAATTTGTATTAGGTTATTAGCCTCCAAGAGAAGAAGTCGACTAGAAAAAATAATATATACTGAGTAAATAGGTACCTAGAATGAGAAGTTGGCCCAGGCAATTAGCCAAAATTAGTATAAATATAGGAGACCAGTCTTCATTCTGGAAGGCATTCTCAGAATTGCAGAGCAACACTTGTGTGCACTGCAGTTGCCCAGTTTGTGTGCAAGTTTGGAGGAGAGCTGTCGTTGTAGCTGCTGCAGCTAGCAAATTTCAGTTTTGGCTTGGACTATCTCTTAGTTATGGTTTGGACTATCTGATCAGCTCTTGTTTGGTGTGCTATCCTTGGAGAAAGGTGTGCTACCCTTGTTTGGCTATCTAGCCTAGGGTTTACTTTCAAAATGATTCTCTACTAAGGTTAAGGTGCTCAGAGGGTGGCTTCAGCCTATGGTTGGGTAACAATAATGATATTGTGGATGGTAAAATGAGCACATCCATTATATTCTAACTGGTTATGGGCCCACAACTCCTTCATTCAGTCTAACCACTTGAAGGAAGCATAGCCATAAGGATATTAAGCTCGTTGAAGAACTGTTGCTAGGGTTTCTAGCAAGAGCAGTCACCAAAGCACTGCAGCTAGGGTTACTAGCAGGTGCAGTTGCAGAATCCCTATTCCTCTCGTTGAGGCACCTTAAGTGAAGGGATTGACCTAATTCCCAGATAGACTAGTGCACCCTAGCCTAGCGCATCTCCTGGTACTCTCAGCAAGCCAAGACGTCAAGTTTGAGTTTTTGGTCAAATCTAGGGTTGACCAAGTCAAAGCAGCCATGACTTACTCTATGAAGTCAGAAAACAAGTTAGATGGAGCTTCTAAATTCAGAGCGTGGAAGACAAGGATTGACCTCATCCTTGCCAAGAATAAAGCATTGGATATTGTGAAAGGAAAGATTGTGAAACCAGAGTTTAAAGAAGGAAAAGAGAAAGAACTGCAGAACGTTGCAGTTATGGAAAAGTTCAAAGACAGTGACATCAATGCCATGAGTATCATAGTGGACTCTATAAAATACCACTTGACACCCTACATCTCCCATCTTTACTCATCGAAGAAGATGTACGATGCCCTAACAAACCTCTTCTTAGTCAGAAACATTGGATAAGTAATGAGTCTGAAGAATGAGCTTTGTGACACGAATATGAATGATGATGACAGCATAACATCATACTTTGAGGTATACTAGAAAGATACCCTTGTATGCAGATAGAAGAAGACAACTTGGTGGAGAACCTCCAATGCACATCAGAAGCGTGGTGAATATTTTCTATAATAGAGATACTGTATCGAAATGATTACTCAGAAGATCAGGATGATGGATTACCAATCCATGAAAAATATCTCATGATGACAGAAGAAGTGCCACATGGATATGTTCCAGTTTGACCCTTGCCATGATGTTATGAGCTAGCAGGAACCAAAGAGGAATCCAACAATGATATACTTTATTGATCAGAGCTATATGAAGCTTTAGAGAAAACCAGTGTTCTAGAACAAAGTACATTTGAAATCAAGTATTACATGATCCATGATGAAGTCCAGAAAGGAGAAAGTGGTTCTCCAAATACATATCTCCACAGATGAGTAGATAAGTAGACATTTTGGTAAATATTTTTTCCAAGATGAAAGAATTTGCGTACTCAAGATGGAGCTTGTGGAGAAGACTTCCTTATTGAAAAGGAAGAGATAACTCCTAGGTTGGGAGGGAGCACTGATGTGTTATTAATTGATGGACAATAATTTTTCAGTTCAAAAATGGTCCAGGATGAGCAGTTCCTTTCTAGTTCGGAAAGTGCTTTGAGATTTCTGACAGATAGGCATTTTCCAGTTTGGAAAATGGTCCAGATCGAACAGTCATTTTCATAATGAAAATGGTTCGATGGATTGCTGATGTACCATAGAAAATGATTTCCCATTGTGGTTAACATGGGGAATGGTCTAGGGCAGTCTCTCTTCTTGAGGGTTACTCAAGAAGACTAGGCCACCTCGTCAGACAACGATTTCCCATTGTAGTTAACATGGGGAATGGTCCATTTTTGAGGTTGGTGTAGGACAATCATTTCCTTAGGAAATGGTCCGAACAATCATTCCTTAGGGAAGATTCATTCTCTCCAAGTTGCACTTTGTTTAGTGTTGGAGGAATGGCTCAGGGTGGGGAATGGTCCAGGTTCAACAGTCGGGGACAGACATTCCTTAAGGAAGAATCATTCTCTCCAGGTTACACTTTGTCTAGTGTCAGAGGAATGGCCTAGGGTGGGGAATGGTCCAGGCTCAAAAATCGGGACATTTATTCTTCTTTTCTTGAGAAGAATAGTCCATATAGCTCATCATTGATGTTTTACCTTCTGAGGGCAGATGCTCTTCCAAGATCTCACAGATGTGAGTGGAAGAAGGGCCCAGATGATTCAGTTTATATCATAATAATGTTTTCTATGCAGGTTGATATCAGATGATTTTTATAGAGACTGTATGTCTCTAGACAGTAGATGTATGATTCTATGGTGGATGTGTTCCACTGATTGTGAATATATGTCACAGATCAATTATTTGTGTGCTACTTAGTGTGGTAGTGTACCACTGGGTTTTAGTTGTGTACTACTATGGATAGACACAGTTGTGTTCTATTAAATGATATTGTTCAGATTGCCTTGAAGACTATCAATAGTGTTGGAAATGATTATCATCTAGATGGATGATCAAAGGATAGAGATTTCCCAGAAGAAAATGGTTCAGAACATTTATTCTTCTAGGACATATGTCCAGATTAGAAGAATGGATCTTGTGTCACTTTGTGGTGTGAGTGACTTATCCAACGTCATGTCTGATTACTCAGATGGAGTATGGTTTTGAGAGATGATGTAGCTGATGACACTGATGGTGATGATGGTGCTCATGATCTAGTCATGAGATAGTCTATACAACTATGTTGATACTACTAGGTGAATGGTATGTTTGTGCTCAAGACCATTACCTATAATACCTCCCTAGCTAGGAGGGAGTGTTGATATTATGGTAGCTGTGGGAGGTATTTACCTCCACGTGTAAACCTGACAAGAATAGAATATTCTAGGAAGCAAGAAGAAACCCTAATGAGTTGGCTAAGAACCCTAGAAGACAAGTCAGCTCAAGAGGATAATTTGTATTAGGTTATTAGCCTCCAAGAGAAGAAGTCGGCTAGAAGAAATAATATATACTGAGTAAATAGGTACCCAGAATAAGAAGTCAGCCCAGGAAGTTAGCTAGAATCAGTATAAATACAGGAGGCCAGTCTTCATTTTGGCAGGCATTCTCAAAATTGCAGAGCAACACTTGTGCGCACTGCAGTTGCCCAGTTTGTGTGCAAGTTTGGAGGAGAGCTGTTGTTGCAGCTGCTGCAGCTAGCAGATTTTGGTTTTGGCTTGGACTATCTCTTGGTTATGGTTTGGACCATCCGATCAACTCTTTTTTGGTGTGCTATCCTTGGAGAAAGGCGCGCTACTCTTTGTTTGTCTATCTAGCCTAGGGTTTGCTTCCATAATGATTCTCTATCAAGGTTAAGGTGCTTGGAGGGTGGCTCCAGCCTATGGTTGGGTGAAAATAGTGATATTTTCGATTGTAAAATGAGCACATCCATTATATTCTAACATATTGAAGGCTGTCACAAACATGTCTGGAAGGGTTGGAACTTTTTAACCAGTCTGGCTACATGAGATGACTATGTGTAGAATGAATCCTTGTGCTTTGCTTCAATCTCGTCGACTTGCTTTTGCTGGAAAAAGGTTCTTGGACTGAGGCTGCAGTGGTTGTGGTGTTCTTCTATTCACCTTTTGAATGGACTATGAAGAAGCTGAATTTTGTAGTATGAGATACTACCTTACGACACTGTTTAGGTGGGACAATAGTCAGTATTACCTTTGGTATCTTGTAGAGATGAGCCCCCAAAGTAACAATGACATTACATAGTCGAGACTCATAAATAACATGGATCTTTCACATATAGGGTTGGTCCAACATAACATCGTAGACATACAGTGGGGAAACATCACATAATGCCTCATATTTGAAGGGCTGGATGTCGTATAACAATCGACACTGATCGCTGGCACGGACATCGTGTCCCTAGCGAAGCCACCCAATTTTGTATGGTTGCAAGTGTGGTTTTCTCAACACTCACAATTGTTTGAAAACCTATACTAAGGTGAGGTTCTTTTGGTTTCTATTATCAACAATAAAATGCAACAGGGTCCCTTCACCCACATATGTGAATGGAAGAGGCACTCCCCCTCTTTAGGATATGTTGGTTCTTTTGGTTGAATCGTTGTGGCCGTGACAATAGTAGTGGGGTCTGTGTCGATGATATGTATTCTACCAGTTTTTTTAGAATCAAATTGTGAAGCAGGGTTCAGCTACTTTTCTTTGATCTCGACCACCAATGACTATTTTGAGTGACATTCATCGGTGTTGTATCAAGGAATTTTGTGGAAATCACACCATTTTCCAACGTCCTTCTTTGTCTTTCCATTACCCTTCTTTTTCTGTGGCTTGGAATGGTTTTCTATAGTTTGGTTGTTAGGGCCATATTTAACATACTTTGGTTGTTGCAGATTTGTATACCCAAACTCCCACTTTTTTTGGTGCTTAAATTTTTGCTCGATTTTAACAACATATTGATAAGCAGCACCCAGTCATGAAATGTCCATAAAATCCATTTCAGTTTGGATGTATCTATGTAGATCCCCATAGTATTTTAGAAGCAAATGTCTCTCAAAGTCTTTGATACCCAACTTGGTGCACAAGGTATGGAAAGTATTTGTGAACTCAGACACTGTTTGGCCCCTCTCTTGCCATAGTGTGGTCCATCTCATGTACTAGTCGTCATAGTTATCAATAGGGTAATGTTGTTCCTTGATCACATCAACAAAAAAATACCACGTGGGCTCGACCCCATATATTCCAGACTCCTCTGTGGAACTTTGCTCACAGTAAGTTTCCCACCAATGTTTGACATGGGGGAGATCCTTAA
>JASDQU010012037.1:278930-290731 GCA_032191745.1 Picea mariana
TGTGTATTTACTTGGAAACCCAAACATAGATGTGCGGCAATAGATCTCGCCGGTTTAATTTTTTTATGTTTATGTTTATGCTCCCCAAGGGTTAAGTATTCAAGGGTTCTACAGACAAGGGTTTTCCCTGTGCTATAGCTCTCTGATATACGTGCAGGGTTCATTAGTAGTACTCGGCCCAATATCTCAGGGCACTAACTAAGGAGGATAGACCATACCCTTAGCCGTACTACCCGACTACCCAGGTACTAGAGAGTATCTTCCCGAGTGTTGTTCTTGGTGACACTATAGCAGTTCGACGGTCGATAGGTTTATCTAAAGAGGGCTTCAGGAAATCTAGGTTGATCCGTACATAGGTGTTGTCTGATGCGCTACCACTCGAAGGGGTACCAACGGGGGTTACAAGTATGGCCAACAGATGTGCGCTTAAGAGCCACTTGTATTTCCTGCATGTATGAATCCCTCAACCGCAGGTTTATGTGCGTAACGAGAGATCTCTGTGTCTTAAAGACCCCGGAATACGTCTCTACCCTGAAAAAAAATACCCACAATTTCTGCCAAGGAAAGTGCTCTGATACCACTTGTAAGACACCAAATATATAAAATATGCAGAACAAAAATAAAATGCTAGAAATGGCAGAATAACAGTAAAATATCTAGCATAATCTCCACAATAACATAGAAATTATATAAGAACAACAATAGAAATAGCACTTTGATTCAGAAAGCAATGTTCACAGGCCTCTTCGAGGGGAAAACCTCCAATCGAGCAGCGCTCTGTTACAATAATCTCCAAGCTAGGGTTTTCATACCCTCGACCATTATTTATACTAAATATGTCTATTAAGAGAAGCATCTAGAGGAAGATCCTTCTAGAAGCGGAAGCTTCTATTAGGTCTTCTTACATATGCCTTCTTTTATTTTATTGAAAGGCCTTATTAATATTGACCTTTATTACATCCGAATACATTGATCTACCTTTGTGTGGGTTAGGACCTTAACATAGAACAAAGAAAACATTTAGAGTGGAACACAGAGTATGGTTACAATTGAATAAGGAAAGACTACAGGGTCTTGGTAAGAAGATCAAGGATCTCGGGTATGGTCCTTTTGAGGCATTGGAAAAGGCAGGAGATAATGCCTACAAACTCATTCTACCCCCATATATGTTCATTTACTCAGTAGTGAATGTGGAGAAACTCAAACTCTATGAGCCCTCCATGTTGGATCAGGAGGAGGAGAAGGTCATACCTTCCATAGAGGATTTAACACTAGATTCTCATGTAGAGTTGGAATAAGACATAGTTTTGTAGAAGCGGTCCAGAACTGGACTACAAGGGAAGCATGAGCTTTGGCAGATTGGGTAGAAAGGACGACTTCCAGGTAAAGCAAAGTGGTACTCCATGGAGAAGGTAGAGGAAAAATTTTCTCACCTCATTCAGTAAATATTTTGGGGACCAATAGCCTCCCTAAATGGGGAAGTATGATCCATATTGTATCATTATATTATTTTTCATCTATTACACTACTTTTTGGGTGGAAAAATTGGAGGAATCAACTTGTAGGGCCATTTTGACGACTAGTACAAATTTGAAAAATTGGGTCCAAAAAACAGTCATAAATCTTTCGGAGCCATTTTGAGGCATCAAACGACCTTTTTTTGGTACAAACCTTATTATGGAGGAAGATTCTAAATTCTACACATCGATACTTTTCCAACGACATAGATTTTTCAACAATCAGAGTTCGTATGAGAAAGTCATGTCTCCCGCAAGTTGACATGCCATATTGATCACCACGGTGCGAGTGGATGCCACAACAGCCTCCATTACTTAGACATGTGGGGCTAGCCATGTAGTGGATTTTCTAAGAACATCATAAAATTTCCAAAACATTATCACAATTGGAGCTTGAGGAAGTCAAAAACCTATCCCTAGATAGCTATCGGGCTATGTTAAAAACCAGGCCACTAGGAGGAGAAGGGGCTCCATTATTTTGCATTTTATCTTGTTCCATATTTGAGAAAAAACATATGAGAGTGGTATTTTGTTACCATAATCGAGGAGGAGATATTCTCTAGCAACCATATAGGCCACAGGTTAAAGGAAAGTCCACAGAGAATGTCTCTTTCTTTGTAGTTGCATCATTTCTTTACTAGAGAAAAGAGAGCAAAGCAACCTCAACTTCTAGCTAGGTTTTCTCCTATATTGGGTTTTCTAGGTCATATCTTGTGTTTATTTTTGGATGGTGCATATATGTTTTATTGTTTCTCTATTTTTCTGTGTTTATCTATTTTATCGATAACTAAATATTTTGGAGATCTAAAGGAAATTAACCTTAATAGTAAATATTTTAGTATTTTATTAGATATGTTGTGACAAACTATTCCAGTGGAATATCCACGACAGTTTATAGATCATTATGTATTAAACTTCTATTTCTTGTTTGAGTGTGAAAGATTATTGAATTCATGCAAGAGGGTGGGTATGAGAAGTTGAGAAGTCACATCCCATAGTTATTGGGAGCATGGGACTAAGTAAAATCAGTTTCGGGAAGAGTATAAGTCAAGCAAGTAAGCCAAAGAGAGGATATTTGTATGGACATTTACAATAGTTATTAGATAGACATGTTTTGCATGAACATAAAGAAGAGAATAGAAAATAAGAGCATAGGATTTGGAGCAACCATGGAAGGAGAATTTTGGAGTGTATTTGGAGAAAAATAGTGAAGAGACAGTTTGTTAGGCATGAATAGTGAACTCGTGTGTGAGTTGCATTGTAATAGCAAGTAATTGATATTATTTTCCTTATAGTTTTCCTGCCAGTGAGCTCCCTTAAGTTTTCTCAATAGTGATATTCCTGGTTACCTATGCAAGAGAGACCCCGATAAACAAATGGGATGCCTAATGGATTGAGAGCACTGAAGGGGTACATACCTTGGGTTGAGAAAGTCAATAAAAAGACAGCTTGTGGAAAATCAGGATAATTGTAGGAGATTACCAATGGGTTGTGGGATTTTTTGAGTTGTGAGTGGACAGTGGAAAATCACTCTCTTTTGTGGATTGTTACCCCTAGCTTGAGGGTAACTTGTTGTTGAGATATGGAACATCAAGTCTATGGTTGGATGAATTTCCATTCCAAGCAGTTGGTTGCACAACTAATTTAAAAGATAAGTGTTTTATCTATTTTATGTGTTATATTTATGAGCTTGATGGTTGTGCATTCACTTTGTGTTTAATAAGGATTTATATGTTGTTGCGTTGATTATTCAAACTGGATTCATGTCAATTTTAGCATGTTGTATATGGATTTAATTAATGGTATCATAGAATAGTTAAATCTGTGTGTAATTCGTAGTTGGTAAGATATAGGAAATTAGTTAGCTGAAATTTTTAATTTCATGAGTATTTTCACACATAATAGATTTCAGTTGAGTTGGGAAATGTTATAGGGATCCCCCCTTCAAGATGTATAATCTCATCATGAAACTCGTGATATGTATATACATGGGTGAATCTATCTATATGATGAAGTTGTTGCTCAATAGTTTTGTCATTCTTGGTGGGTTTAAGAAAAATCATATATCTGGAAAAAATGAACTTTTTTTTTACCTCATCATAATGACAATATGCCTTAGTGGTATTTGAGTACCCCAAAAAGATGAAATTATAATTCCTTGCATAAAAAATTCTTCTTTCCTCTTTAGGAATTAAGGCATAACAGGTGAAACCAAAGACTATGTGATGCATCATTAAAGTAATGTGGCCATACCACATTTCATAAGGAGTCTTGTTCCCAAGAGCATGATATGGACTCTTGTTTTTCACATATACTCCACATAGATCTGCATCAGTCAAAAACATTCATTTCATATTTTTTAAAAACATCATGGAACGAACCATATTTAAGAGAGTCATGTTCATTCTTTCAGCTACACCATTTCTATTGAGCATTGTATGGAAAAATGGTTTGATACTTGATCCCATGTTAGTCAATATAGTTTTCAAATTCATTAGATGTATATTATCTTCCATTATCAATGCAAAGTGTACCAATATGTGATTGTTCTTCATTTTGGATCCATACATGGAAATTTTTAAAAGTTTTAAAACCTTGTGATTTATCTATTAACAAGTACGCCCAACACATCCTGGTATAAGAATCAATAAAATACATGATATATTTATTTCCATTGGCATATGGAATAGGCATGAAGCCACAAAAATCATAATGTATCAATCCAAGTTTTCTACATGCTATGGAAGTGGAATCATAGAAAGGTTGTTTGCTATGTTTTTTAAGGATACAAGCATCACATTACTTCAATTTTCTAGGAATAGCAAGTAAACCATAAACATTCATTTTCAACAAACAGAAGGTTGTCATATAATTAATGTGTCCATATCTAGCATGCCATAAGAGACTACATGCCAATGTACCTTCATCGTGATCAGAGAGGTATGCAGAATTCAATGCATGAACACATGTCCCTTTCAACTTCAACAATCTTCCATTCTCCACTCTTGTCATAACAAACATGTTGTTGGAAACCTTCCTTGTTTCAACTTTTCCACCGAAGATATGAATAGAGTTTCATTTCTTTCAAATGTGTACAAGAGACAACAAGTTCCTTCACAAATTAGGAAGATATAGCACATAATGCAAAAGAAATATGGGAATCTAGGCAATTTCAGCTTGATGGTGCCAATTCCTAAAGGTTTGAGACTCGATTTATCTACATAATAAACTATACCATCTACATTGTCATTGTAATCTTCAAAGAAGTATTTCTGGAAGGTCACGTGACATGTTGTAGCTATGTCAAGCAGTCATGCATCTCTTGAATTTGTTGATGAGGTTTTTTGGATCTAAATTTGCTTGACATTATTAGATTAAGACTTAAATCATGCAATTTTATATGTATTGTTTTATGAAAGAATGAATAAGGTATTACTTGTTGGATGATTATGTAGCTTTTTGGTGAATTGGTGAAGTCAAGTGAAAGCCATTGAATGCATTGGACAAACATCAGGAATTGGGTTTGTCCCTTCGTCCTTCTCATCTTTTCTTTTGAAAATGCATGTTACTCTTAGGAGAAAGTAAGACATTTTCCATCACTCTATATGTTATTAAATTGTGCCCATTCAGTGGGGATTTTGACTACTTATCCATAGATAGATTATCCCATAATAGAATTGGTGACACCTCAAGGGACAAAAGTTAGGATTAATTCCTTACTTTTCCAGGGTGATTTCTTGCTTTTTTTCCTTTTAGGAATATTTTGTTGACCTTGTAATGTGTGAAATTATATATTGAGTGTTTTCATGCCTATTTAATCAAGTTTCAAGGGTCATTGTTTTTCTAATATTACCTAGTTTTATTTGTGTTAACGCTTTTCCTCGGAACAAACACGGCCTATCTCTCTTTGATTTAACAGAACCCACGACCGGTCACATTTTATCTAAAGACAATCCTCGAAAATTTACTCACAGCCTTCAATCAATCATTCGTTGCTACAAAGAAACCCACAACCATTTATAAATAGTCTCTCTTACCAGCCAAACAAGCATAACCTAGTTTGTAAGGAGAGTACCTTACTAGTATTTTATTGATAACTTTTGATTTTGAACTCCATTTGGGGCACGCCTTATACCATTGGAAAGGTTTCTTAGAGTTATAAAAAAAAAATGTTGTAACATTTCCTTGGTTTTGGTACTATTATTTTTTTTACCACTCAAACTCTCTGTAAGGAAAAGTCCCACCCCATGAGGGAGAACTTGGGTAAATAGATAGGAAATCCACCCACTATCACCTCAGTGGCCTTCCATATTGTAGTGTCCCCAAGGCCGAGCCCCGTAGTAAACCATGTTCTGAAAGGAATTGTAATTGTGTTTTATAGGCTGGTGAGACGAGCTCTTATAAGCTGGAGACTTATGTGTTTGTTAGGCCAGAAAGACTAAGTGTTGAAGGCCAGGAGCCTGTTGTTGTATATGTAATCATGCAGAACAGTTAATAAAATATAAACACTGCCAGGTGTAGTCCAACCATGATGAATGAGTGAAGGGGGACTAAGCATTCATAGAGTGGGCAAGGAATTAGGGGGGGGGAGCTGGAAGGTGGAAAAGGGGCTAAGTGCTTAGCCTAAGGGGCTTAAGCCTGGGAATAATATTTTATTATTATTCCAAAAGAACATGTTCCATTTATGTTTTATCCTAAGTTCCTAACCATAAGAAAAGTAATGCATGCCGAGGAACGCATGCAGTTTCAAGGATGACAAGTGTCCACCCTGATGCATGCAAATATAATAGATGAGGTAAGCCGTGAAGGGGCCTCTCTCCTCCATTCCACCCGACTACCTGAGCGTGTAGGGAGCATTGAACAGTACGACCAGAACCCAACCTCTGCAAGAATACCTCGTGCATTTCTGAGAGTTGAGAATCCCATATTATCTTTGATACTCCGTGCACATCCTCTGTCTGACTGATCGAACCTATGCGTGGAGGCTCTGTCCCAAAGCTGTGACCCTGAACCATTATTGAGCCTGTTTGAGAGGCCGTGTTTGTAATTCCAGTTGGTTATGGTGACCACACAGAGCTGGACTGCATGTGGTTTGATGGCCAGTGCGAGTTGTAATTGAGCCTGTGTGTGATCTCTCTAGGTGAGGGAGGTGGATGTTGCTGGAAGAGGTTTCTTCCAGAGAGTGTCTAGCACCAGCTTCAGGCTTTGAGACTTCCTAATCCAGCCTGTTGCCGAGAACCAGAAAGGCAGGTTAGTACCGATGGACTGTGCTTGTGAAGGTGTATACTCCGGGGTGGAACAGGCATGTGGGGAATGAGAGTCTGGTAGTAGTGGGCGTAAGGTGGCATTCTGGGAAGCATCCTTCTAGAATTTTTGTACTGTTTTCCCTGTAACCTTAGCCTAGACTAGAATTCCTTGCCTTGGGGTGGAGCTTAGTCCCAGCTCGGGGGTGACCCACTGTTGAGCTGATGAGTGGTGCGGTCTAAGGCTGGGAGGTTCGTGGAAGGCCTGCACTTGGTTGGTGGAATCAATCACTGTTAAAAGATAAGTATCTGATTGTGCTTTAATTATATTTGCATGACTGTGCTTCTTATGTTATCATGATTTCCGCTGTGTATATGAATCAGAATGAAACACTATTGATTGTTAAGTATGGCAGTAACTCATATGAATACTCTATTAGAATGTGTTTATTTGTTTGAATGCATGTGGATTATATAATACCTGTATGAGTTATGTACCAAGTGGTCTTAAAGCTTCCTTTTAAGAGCGATTAATCCATGGTAGCTGAAAAGGTGCACTACAGTTTGGTATCAGAGCCAAGGTTTCGACACTGAACCTAGATGGGCCAGTGGAGCAGTCTTTGGACCAAGAATGCGAGGGGAAATTGGTCTGGAAGGCCAATTTCGGACCCTGGTTTGCTCCAAAGTGTCAAGGAGTTACTTGACGAGTTTTTAAAGCTCAGGAGGTATAGCAGCATTATGAAACTGCAGCCAGTGTGGTATAAGTCCACGGGGAGAGAGGACTCCACACCGGAAGTGTAGGAGCTTTAGGATCTGTTCGGGAGGGAAGGTGAGCCCTCATGACCATTAGATCTGGAAAGTGTGCATGGGGTTTAAGCCCTTTGGAATTGCACAGGAGTGTGGAAATCACGATACATGAAATCCTGAATTAGTCAGGACCATCCATCAGAAAGAACGCGTGGAGAGCGATCATCCTTTCGCTGACTCGTAACTTGAAAATAGTCAACGGGTGAGTTCGTGAGAATTCACGAAACGTGAATTCATGATTGGATCATAACCGTCGATCTAAGAGAGATCTGGACCGTTAATTGCCAGGAAGAAATCGATGTTTTGGGAGATGGGAGGTGAGAAGAGGCGAACACCTCCGAAAAACCTGAAACCCCAAAATCCTGAAAAACAATCTACACTGTAGATCGTGGGGAGAAGAACTTGACCGTTGGATCAGGTAGATTAGTAGACAGTGATTTCAGGATTTCGGCAAATGGAAGTTCAAGATGTGTGGATGCACGAACTTCCGACATCCGAAACCCCGAAACGCCGAAAGGATATGCGTCGTAGATCTGAGAAAGATCTGACCGTTGGATTTTTCTAGGAATGGACGTGGACACATGGAGATGTACCACATGCCAGTGGGTTGAGAAGAGAAGCAAGAGAGGTGGGACCCGATGACGTCGTTAAAAACAACGTGGACCCTCATGAACGTACCAGGTGCCACTGTAGTTGTGGGTGACCACTGTACTATGTGGGCCCGGAGGGTAAAGTAAGTAGGAATTTTGGAAGTCAAGGGTGGGAAAGGAAAGCAAGTCTGAAAGCCTCATGGACCGAAACCCCGAAACCCCAAAACCCAAAGTCCCAAAATCCCAAAATTCCGAAAATGAAATTTTCGAAAACCCAAAAATTGCAGAGCAGAACGAGAGCTCAAGAAACTTATTTGAATCGAAATGTATTTTGTTCTTGTTCGTATTGGCTTGTAAATGTTGTGGATTGTTCCTAAAGGTTTAATATCCTGACAAAATTTGAATTTAATTGCACAGTGCGTGTGCAGAGTTCAACAGAGGTCAGGACTCCAACTAACCAACGTCGAATATGGAGTGGGGAAAGGTGCGGATTTCCCCCGAAACAGAAAACGAACAGGAAGGAAAGGATGTTAACCTGGGAGTCGAAGGATTGAACTCCAATGGGCATGGAAAAGAGAAGGATAAAGAAGGACACATAATGAAAATCATTGAAGAATTGCAAAGAGAGGCCAAAGCTCGCTGAGCTGATAGTCTAAAGTTCATGAAAGTCAGGGATCAACAGGGGGAATTAAACTTAAAATTTTTTAAGAGCCTGGAAAGAATAGAGAAGAAACTTGAGAAGGGAAGAGACTCAGGTACATTGGAGAGTCGCAGAACCCATGGGAGAAGAAGTAGGTTGAGGACTGGTAGCCGACATCTTAGTCACTCCCAAAGACATTCTGACAGGAAGACACATAGTAGTTCAAGCCCATCCCCTACCAGAAAACATCAAAAATTTGGAAAGGAGGAATTGAAAGGGGAGATGAACAAGATTAAGCCTCCGACATTCGATGGAGAACATAAGAAGGAGGAAGATGTCGAGATCTGGTTACTTGGCATGAAGAAATACTTCCAACTGCAAAATTATTCTGCCCATGCAGAAGGTAGAATTGCAATGTACCAACTGAAAGGAAAAGCATCCATGTGGTGGGATCATTTTGTACAAGTGCAGCACATCAGAGAGAAAGAGGTCACTTGGAAGGAATTTAAGAGGTATTTCGAGAAGAAATACCTGACTAAAAGATACTATGAAAGAAAGATGAAGGAGTTCTTCAAACTCAAGCTAGGCAACATGACTATTGATGAGTATGAACGAAGTTTTCTAGAACTACTGAAGTATGTTCCATTCATCAAAGATGAGGCTGTCAAGTTTCAGAGATATCTAAGTGGACTTCCACCTTCCATGAGTGACAAGATTCAATATGATGATCCTAAGACCATGGAAGAAAAAATAAGAAAGGTGAAATGCTTGTATGAACAGCAAGGAGAAAGGCCTATCCTTCGGAAGGCTTGGAATGATCAGAGGAAGTTTAAGAAGGAACAAAGGCAATAGGGAAACAAGCCTTCCTTTTTTAGAAACAGTATTCAGGGACAGCCATCGTTTAGAGAGCCGAGAATGACTAAAGAGGGAGCACAAAGACCGAGACAGACGCCCATTCAGTGTTGGAGTTGTCAAGGAAACCATAAGTACAGAGATTTTCCCCATAAAAATGGTAAAGCGAGAACTGTACATATTGTTCAGCAAGCTGAAATAGTGGAGGATATGGGCAGCAAAATGCCGAGGATCTATGTAGCCCTGGACAACAAGCAAGTAGAATTTCAATCGCATATGATTCAAGTGGAAGGTATGATCAACAACCGACCACTTGTTATTTTAATTGATTCAAGGGATAGCCATAGTTATGTAGATCCTAGAGTGGTGGAAAGTTTGCATCTAATGAGAAGCAAACATGAGAAGTCTTGGTTAGTGCAGTTGGCCATAGGGGCCAAGAGGAAGGTCACTAAATTGGTTAAGTCTTGTTCAATGGACATGAAAAGAATGAGCACTAAGGCTGAATTGAACATGTTTCCTTTAGGATCATACGATTTCTTAATTGGGATGGGCTGGTTGGACCAGCACCATGCCCTTCTGGATTGTCGTAACAAGAGGTTTACCTGCCTGAACGAAGAGGGAAATCCTGTAACAGTCCAAGGAATTCCCAGAGCCATGGCTGTTAGGGAAATCTTAGCCATGCAGCTGAAGAAATGTTACTGGAAAGGTTGTCAATTATATGCAGCTCGGGTGGAAGAAGCATCCCGAGATGTGGTATCGAATCTGGAAGATCATGAGGTACTCAAAGAGTTCAAGGATGTATTTTAGGAGGTACCTGGACTACCTCCGAAGAGGGACATCGATTTTTCTATAAATTTGATGCCTGGAGCAGCTCCAGTTTCAAAGGCTCCTTATAGAATGAGTATACCAGAGCTGAAAGAGTTGCAATTGCAGCTCAAAGAGCTACTAAAGAAAGGTTACATTTGCCCCAGTGTGTCACCGTGGGGAGCCCCGGTCCTATTCGTGAAGAAGAAAGATGGGATGTTGAGGCTGTGCATTGATTTTCGGCAGTTGAATAAGGTCACTGTCAAGAACAAGTATCCTCTGCCAAGGATTGATGATCTTTTTGATCAGTTGAAGGATGCGAAAATATTTTCAAAAGTAGATCTCAGATATGGATATCACCAAGTGAGAATCAGTGATGAGGACATTAGCAATACCGCCTTTAGAACAAGGTACGGTCATTATGAATTCACAGTGGTGCCGTTTGGACTGAAAAATGCACCTGCTATCTTCATGTGCTTAATGAATGGAGTGTTCAGAGATTATTTGGACAAGTTTGTCATAGTCTTCTTGGACGATGTCTTGGTGTATTCCAAGACAGAGGAAGAACATGAGCAACACCTGAGAATGGTGATGCAGGTGTTGAGAGAACACCAGTTGTACGCAAAAATGAGCAAGTGCTCTTTTTATCAAAGGCAGATCCATTACTTGGGACAAATTATATCAAAGGAAGGGATCGTTGTGGATCCTGAAAAGGTACAGGCCATTCGAGAATGGCCAGTGCCAAGGAATGTGGCAGAAGTTAGATATTTTATGGGTCTGGCAGGCTATTATAGGAGGTTTATAGTCGTATTCTCAAGGATAGCTCATTCTATCACTTCCATGCAAAGGAAGGACAAGAATTTCCAGTGGACTGAAGAATGTGAGAGCAGCTTCCAGTGATTGAAGCAGCTACTAACCAGTGCTCCAATCCTGAAGATTGTAGATCCAAACAAGGATTACGTAGTGTGCACAGATGCATGTAACGAGGGGCTGGGAGGAGTTCTCAACCAAGAGGGATTTGTAGTTTGTTATGAATCCCAAAAGTTGAAGGAACATGAGAAGAATTATGCCACTCACGATTTAGAGCTGGCAGCAATCGTCCACACCTTGAGAAAATGGAGACATTACCTCATGGGCAAGAGATTCGAGTTAAAAACAGACCATAACAGTCTGAAGTATTTATTTGATCAACCGACCTTAAATGCCAGGAAAATCAGATGGTTGGAGTTTCTGTGCGAATATGACTTTGATATCAAGCATATCAAAGGGAAAGAAAATAAGGTGGCTGATGCACTCAGCAGAAAAGTGCACAAATTACATGCTGCAGCCATTAGCATGTACCGCACTG